>VDFB02297267.1:0-39500 GCA_007258455.2 Sequoia sempervirens | reverse complement strand
TCATGTATGTGCACATTAATTGCTATCTTTAATCATCTTTTAAGTGCGTTCATTTAATCACTATATGTTAGTATAGAAGTTTACATAAAATGGCATTATTCCTTGTCAAATCGCCACTCCCATCTCGCATGTGTGGACACATGTCCAAATTTAGATTGAGGGGAGTGATGACCCTAGTTTTTGGTCCATTTTTGGGTAGAATCTATAGTTTATTTGTTGATAGATGTCATGGAATTTAATGTTAAATGTCGGTATTTTCATAATGTTTCCCTCAAACCATTGACATTGGACTTAATCCTATCTCTGCAAGCTTTAATGACATTTGGCATAATATGTGGATTATCTATATTGATTTTGCATGTGGTTAGTGAATGTTTCTTAGAGTGGTTATAGATGTGCAATTATTATGAGTACTGACCTTGCCATGCAAATTTAATACGCCAAGTTGAGGAAGACACTGCCAGCTGAGCATGCACCATAACATCCAGCAAAGGAATCGCTCCAAGTCAAAGGCAATCGATGGCAGAAAATTCTTCATGCAACTAAACATAACTGCCTTGTAGTGGACTTTAATGATCGAGCATACATGGGTATTACTGTTGTGCCGGATTTGCATTTGGACCTGCATGTCTGACCAGATTCCATGCATGTGTAACTGCCATCGCTCCATTTCCTCTATTTTCCCTAAATGGCATCCTCATAGTCATGGAGTTGACTGCCTCATTTAGTTGTTAGTATAAATAATGATTTGATGCTCCTTCTTTAGAAGGTTGCATGATTTGATATTGTACTTGCACTCTCCAGTTTCCAGTAATACAAATACATTACTCTTTTGTACTTATGATTCACATTGAATAAAATAAAGTTCTGAGTTCGAGCATCTAAGTTTTCATTAGTTTTAGAAGATACTTATCCAAGGGGGACCACTTGGTGATTAATCCATCTTCTTAGTTTAACATTAGTTTAGTATTACTTGTTGTTTAATACTTAGTTAGAAATCTGGCACCAACTGTTCCTGCAGCCACTAGAATTTCATTCTGTGACTATTCTTGCAACTAAAGCAGACAAAGCAGTGTCATCTTTGTTGCTCATATTTTCATTCCTATTATGCATTTCCTCTTGGAATAGTCATTAATTGATGATCAACATTTGTTTCATTCCTTTTCAAGCAATTTACTTTTAGTATCGTGTGTTCCTTAGCTATAGAATATAATGGCTACTTTGAGTTCCTAGTGCACATACTATGCTGACCCATTTCAAGTTCATGTCCTTGGGTTGACAAGTTAAATGCACCTTCATGATTGTTGAAATGGCTATTCAGGTTAGATGTCCAATCTCTAAATCATTTTTGTAAAGGCTTAGTTATTAAGATAATTGTAGGAGGCCAACAAAAATGATAAGAGAAAAGGTAGTAGAGATTCAACTCATGAGAAGTCTAGTTTGCCAACAAGCTACACACAAATGAGTTCCTACACACAACAAAGTGAAGGAAAATGTTGGGGTTGTTTCGGTAGTCAAATGCCCATTTTGGTGTTTCCACCTCCATGGACAACCAGATAGGTAAAGAAGTAGAAAAAATTAAAGAAACAATGCTGGAACATCAATGAAACCAAACACTACAAGAGGCAATATTCTACTCAAATCCAACGACAATGTAAGAGTAAGTAAACAATACCACCCTCAACCAAAGGAACTCAAGGCCAATGAGGGAGGAATGCAAGTCTACAACCATGGAAAAGTCGACGTAGTTGTAGTGACACCAAAAGCAGTCTCACAAGACACCAAGTTGCAGCTTATGTGGTAGATGTGAAAAATGTTGTGATGTTGGAATCATGAAGCCGATAGTGCAACAAGTAGCTTGAAGTTGTAAGAATATGGAGTAAGAAGGCCAAGAATGTGAAGCAAGACTGAATTAGTGTGTAAAGGATGTGAAGAATGTGAAAGATAGACATTTGAAGCCCAATTAGGAGGGAAAGAGCTTTTCAAAGGTCAACAGGAAGGCATAGGGGCATTACATTTTGTCACCAATGGAGAATGTAATGCCTCTGTAGATTCCAGAGGAAAGAATCTTATCAGGACAACAACATGTTGTGCAGAAGTCCACGCGTCGTGCATGCATCCTCTACATAAATTCCCCACCAACACTAAAAACAAGTTCCAAGTGGATGGAGTTCGGTTGGGTGATGTGAAATTACATGGTCGGATTTGATCTTTCTAAGGTGACGAATGTAAAAGGGGAATTTGCAAGCAGGGGTGCAAATTCTCTCCTATACATAAAGATCACATTATCATGCAAAACTATATAAGGTGAATAAGTGCATACAAAATATGTGATGCAATAAATACAACTAATAGGAAATGTAATTCTCAAATATCCAAAAATAGTAAGGAGAAAATTATATGGAATATTTTAATAGAGAAAAACAAATTGTATGGAATATTTTGCAACTCACTTCATTATCGACTCCAAACAACCTAACCAAGCTAATATGAGTGTAATAAATATAAATAACAACCAAATGAAATAAAATAAAAACCTACTCTAGATCCCCCACTTACGTGTCACTTAGGTGAAAGATGGGTCATGATAGACGTGAAGCCTTACTAGGTATCCATTTACATAACATTTCTCTAAAGAAGATTCCCCTTAAGAAGAGAGAGATAAGCCCCCTGAATAAAGAGAGAAAATATCCCCAATGTAGAAAGAGAAATGAGAGAGGACTAGGTAGTCCCCTAAGAAGTAGCTTCTCACACCCTTAATAAAGCTCATAGATGAAGAAACTTGATTTTTGTAAAGGTTTTGGTGAAGATGCTAATACTTTTCTCAATATTCAAGTTGTAGTGGAGATCAATAACTTGTTCGTGAATAAGCTCCTTGATACACTACATATAAACCTCTATATCATTGGTCTACTAATAATGGACTAGGGTCATGCGATATTTAAATAACATTCTAGTTTTCATAAACTATGAAAAATTCTAGACAAAATTGGATACCAAACTTGATGAGAATGTGTTAAAGCCAAATAGCCTTAGTGGTGGCATTCATAGCCTCGTGATACTCAACCTTAGTGGAAGATATATTAGTAGCATATAACTTGCTCAACCAACAAATATGACCTAAACCAAATTAGAAGCTATAGAAAAAAATTGACTTGATATCCTCAATCACCTACCCAATCTAAATCAATAGAATCAACCAGGTTAATATCAACCATTTTATTGCCCTCCTACCAAATAAGATCTAGTTTTTTTTGTTTCTATTGTTTACTTTGTTTCTATATAAAGTTTTAAATTTATCACATGAATAACCTTATTGAAACTTTTGCATTTATTTTAAATGTATTTCCCTGTGTTCTATTTTAATTCATCACTAACTTATCCTAGCTAATTGTAGACAACTTTTTTTAAAAATTATTTCCATAAAATCATTATTCATTAGTCACTCTTATTCTAGATTACCAATTTATCCCATTGCTTGCCTTCTATGTACTTTATTTTATATTTTGTAGCTTTATTCAATAGTGGGTAAACTTCCCATAATGATTAATTTTCATATGCACTTGTTAATTTCTAGATAGTTGTGCACTGACTACTTGATCATTTTTACCCATATGTCTAGGCCATTGAGCATAATAAATGTAACCAAGAGTATAATTCTTATGTTTCACATGTTGGTAAATTATTGGTCCTTGATGGATATGCACATGAGAATTACTCATTGGTCAATAATTCAAAGTGTAGTAATGTTATGGATAATACATAAAATAATAATAAAATGATGTAGTACAGTGTTGGATAAGTATGAAGTCAACATATAGACACTACATAAAATTTTACTAGTTTAAGCATGCTAGAATGGGCCAATTTGATTGGTTGGTGACTAATATTTGTTCCAATGGATAAATACAAGTTCTTGATTGTTTACAATATCCAACATGCACTATCCATTAGATCAAAAATCCACTTCAAGGAGGAATGTGGTGATTCAAACAGTTTAATGACTGAACCATGAATAAATATGATACACCATTAATTAACAATTATTGTTACATGCATTAGTACCAATTGGAACTATTTTTAAATGCCATAAAATGATTTTTTTCTAAGTTTGGTGCCCCCTCTATGTTGCCTTGGCCTTACTTTTCTCCCAATAATCTCCTATGCATTGCTAGTTTAGAATTGCCTTCTACTGCAATGTTTGTTTCTTTCAATTTTATAGGTTCATTATAGTATTTTTGCTTTGGGGTGGTAGATTCTTCTATTCCTCTTTCCCCTTGAGTGATTTCTATATCTGGTGTTTATTCTTCCTTGTCATCATACACCACACAACAATGTTTTTCTAATTCAGACATATCCTATTTTGTCCAATCCCTGTATTTGTATATTTCTTCTTCCTTTGATGGTGTGGAAGGGGCTTGCAGTACTGTTGTTTCCTCTTCTTCCATTGGGTTGAAGATAATTCCCTTTATTTTATTGAGTGTGGTTTGTATTTGAGGGTTTTTGTTGAAAAATGAAAAGGTTCAGATGAAGTTTGTGGTAAGTTCTATCTAGGTCTTGGTTTTTTCCCCTCTCTCCTAATTAGTATACCAAGTTCTTTCCATCAGGCACAATGTCCAGTAGAGCAATTGGATATATAATTGATCATCGTACTCATAGTTTCCTTCCTAGTAATATCTGCATATGTCTAGGTGCTTTTCTGGTGGAATGTCACCTTTCTAAGGAGGTATGTCATCATAATCTCCTACCCTCAAAAAACATCTTGCCTTTACCAAGGTCTTAAATGTGTCCCATTTCTTTATGGTTTCCTTGTGTGTTATACTAGCATGTGACAACACAGGTAAGAGTATGCAGTAGTTTGGCTAGTCTATATGCTTCATTGGGGATGATTCTCTCAATTTGGGTTATATAGGGTATTAGTTCACCCACTTTGGAGTATTTGGGTAGCTTAACTTGAGAGCTTTCTTGAGAAATATGACAAATCATGCGAGAGTCCCCTTTATTATTCGTTTCTTCCTTCTTGGTGGTATCACACATGTTGTACACTACACTACTTTGTTTTGGCTAGGTTTTCCTTATCATAAATATTCTTTGCGGGCCAAGGAGTCTTTGGGAATACACTTCTTGGTTATCTTATAATCTAACATCACTTCACTATTGGTACTTCCTTCAGTGTCTTCTACTTTAATTTCTCCCTCCAAATTGGGTTCTTCCATGAGTTTCATTGGCTAGTATGGATATGGTGTTTATTGTCTGATCATTATCCTCGTACTCTTTTGTATTCACTTCTTCTACATAGGGTCCTCCATGCTTCTTCACTAGGGATATGTGGACCACTCTTTTATCATCTACAAAGCATATTTCCTCCTTCTAGATATCTATGATTCCCTGGGCATCTACAAACCATCTTAGTCCTAATAATGCATCAAATGAGTTGAATGTCTCCTTCATTGTGACCACCTCGAAGTTTATGGATTGTTTCACTCCCTTTACATTAACTTCCACACTTCTCCAGGTACCCATTGTTTTCATTTTGATACCGTTTTCCAAACTAATATTGTAGGGAGTTGGTTCCAAAGTTGGTTTTCCCAAGTATTCTCATATTCTTTTAGGGATTAGGTTGACATATGATCCTAGATTGACCATTACTTTAGGGATCCTTTTCTAGTGAATTTAGAGTTTGATCATGATTGGTTTCATTTTCCAATGTTTTCCCATAGTTCTGACTAGTGATATTTACTGGATTGGTTTAGTTTGGTGAGCAGGTCTTGTCCTGCTAGTTTTGCAAACTACTTGAGAGCCTTCACCTCTTGTTTTGTAAAGTAGTTGTTCTCATCCATTTCCCTCTCTTGTTCTTGCTCTAAGATTCTTTGAATTTTTATAGTACCTGATCATATTGTTCTTTCGTAGGGTGGAATTCCCTTTCTTCATCAAAGCTTTCTTCTTCCTCTGAAGTTATTGTATTAGCTCTTCTAGTATTTGTGCCTTTCCTAGTTACCACTGTGACCTTGCCCTTTTTCCTAGGTCTAGCATCTATGGAGTATTCTTCTTCGGTGCTATCCTCTTATGTTACATATTCTTCATCTTTTCCCATCTTCCAACATTGTTTGGTTCCTTCTTCTGGGTCTTTGGGTGTTTTGTGGAGTCTGGCCCCTCTTTTGCTTGTCCTTTTGAGGTTGCATATTTTTGTAATGTCGGTGCACTTTCTCATAGTTAAACACATTGTGATCTTCTTCACCATGAAATCCACATTTTTTCCTCTTTTCTCCCCAACATTCCATAGTGAAGTGTCCTAGATTACTGCGGTTAAAGCAAGTAGCATCTGCTCTTCCTCCTCCTCCTTTTCTGTGGCCTCTTCCTTCTTAGTATGGGCCACTATCGCTATATGCTCTTGGTCCTTGAATGGTGTTAGAATTTCTTTGATTCTACCACGACAAGATCATGTATATGTGATCCTATGCATACAATGGTTCTTCTGCTAGTTCTTTTGTGTATGCCATCTCTCGATCATAGTCAGGTTCCTCTTATCCAAAACTTATGTGATGGATATTTTGTTGTTTCATGGTTGTACCATTCTTTGCATACACCATAATACACCGAGTTTTTCTCTCTAACAATGTGGAGGTCTACCCAATATTTTCCTTCTTTTCCCCTATCTCCATTGGACATTCATTCTAGATCTGGCCCTCTCTACTGTAGTAGGAACACTATATGTTAGGCCTTTGTAGAATGATTTCTCATTTCATGAGTTCCTATCTTAATCACAATTGATCTATTTCCATCTTCCTACTTTATTTTTCCTTCTCCATCCGTCTCCTACATTGACCTTCTATCTGACATGCTAATTCAACCAATTCTGAGTATGAGCAAAAGTTCCTACTGTCTAGGGCCATTCTAAGTTCTAGAGTTATGATAGAGAGGAATCATTCTCTTTTCTATTTGTCATTTAGTGGTTCATCCAACTTCCTGACTACTTCCTTGAACCTTTTTTCAAATTCTAAGATGGATTCATCATCCTATTGAGATAGTTCTCTCAGTTCTCTCACTCCTTTTGTTGGGAGTTCTAAACTGTCAAAGTTTTCTAGGAAGGTTTGCCTTACTTTGTCCCAGGATCTATATTGTTCCAGGGGTATGTTTTTCAATACCATTTTAGTGGTTCTTTTCTTAAGGAACTGATGAAGTCAAATAGCTTCATACTTTCTCTTTGTTCATTCCGACATTGACATATAGTTTCTAATAGAAAGATATGTTCTATGGCATTATTATTTTCATTTTCAAAGACTAGAATTTTTCTCATTGTGGTCATGTCCTCTTCCAATGAACCTTCTTCTAGACTTGTGGTACTACTTCTCTGATTGCTGAATATGGAACTATATTCGGTGTCACTCTCTATCCTTTCATAGTTACTTTGTTCCTCTACGATTCTCTACTCAATAGATTGGTTGTTACCTTTTATGATGTCCCAATTTACTGTATATGTTGTCCAAATTTTAGGCTTCTTACCTTCTTTTCTTTCTTTGTCTATTTCTATGTGCATTGTATATGGCTTAAGGGGCAACTCTTGGTCTGGGGGTGATGTCTGTTCTTTGTACCTTTTCATTTGTAATTTTGTCTTTTCATTAGTAATTGAACTTATCTTATGTTTAGTTAACAAATCTTCAAGATTAGGTTCCACCGCTTTTTCCTTTTGTTCTTTTGTAGTATCTTTTGCTTCTGGTTCTTTTCATCTTCCTTTCCTATCATCGACTGCACCCACATTGGCAGGCTTAGCAACACCCTTTTTGATCTGTAATTAGAGTTTACAAAATTAACTTGTAAATTAAATCTAATTACAGTAATTTCCCGATCTAATACAAAATTGCGCAATTATGCTTTTTAACTGTTGAAATTACAAAATAAGTAATTAGAAATTCAAATATTGAATTTAAACTAGAGAGAAAATTGAAACAGAAGAGACAAGAATGAGACAAAGAAATAGAAGGATCACAACGCGCAAATTGACAACGGAGTTCGTCCAATGTGGACTACGTCTCTGGGTCCGCTTCTCAATGTTGGGACCGCTTTATTGATATCGCCAAGAAAAATTATGCTTTGTTACAATACCCAAGCTCCAAGAACTTGCAATAATCTCTCCACAATCTCTCACTCTTTTACAATTTTTGGTGTACAAAAACACCTTGTAAATTCTCCTCCAAAGAATTATTTCTCCCAAAATGAACTTGAATAATTCTCCCTATTACAATTCTCTCCAAGAAAATTCCGGTACAAAATTCTCCACTCAATCATTTCCAATCCCTTTACAAAAATAACCCCTTTATATACACATTTATTTGCTAATATGGTTTTAACCATATTATTTTGCAAATATTGCATATCTCCCGTATACAAGTAAAAATTCCAACCATTTCCCACTTTTACAATAAAAATCACTAATATCTCGTTAGTATAACAAATTAATCTTTCAAAAATAATTTCCCCTTTGGCTTTTATAATTCTAAGCCATACAATTAAAAAATGAACCCCTTTAACTATGGGCTGTTATAATTTTGGACTTACAAATAATAAAATCCCTTTTAAATGAATGGCTTATAATTCAAGCCTTTAATCCTTTCAGGATTTATTCCTTTAATAATCGTTATGAATTATTTTAATTCTTATTTAAGCCCCTTAAAATATTATAGTTTGGGCTTAAAGAGGTTAATTGTTGAAATATGAGTTTACGGGATTTTTTTCCTCTCCTTGTTTTATGGGCAACAGAAGAGGATTTTAAGGGATAAAATCCCACCAAATCCTCCTTGAAATCATAAAAATCTTTTAATTTTAAAACCATACGTGTTTTCTTTTAACAATATGGTTTAATCCATATTCCTTTTCCCACCATGTTTGTGCCAACTCACCACTCCTGCCACGTCAGCTTGCTGATGTCATCAAAGTCAACCAAAGTCAACATTTTGACCAACCTTTGACCAATCGTAACTTTCACATACGAGCTCCATTTTTGAAACCGAATATAGTTCCAGAATCAGTGCGACGAGCACTACGACTTGGTGTCATTTTTATTTTATTTTGAGACAATCAATGTTTTGCCTTTTTGAACCCTTGATTCGCTTGTTTGACCAAACCTTTGACTAAGCATAACTTCTGCATACGAACTCCTTTTGATCCCATTAAAGTTGCATCAAGATCGTGTCAGCAAGCTCTATGCATTGATGCTTCTTTGGATGAATTCTGAGACTGTAAATTTTTTAGGTATTTTGGATCCACCTGGATCATTCCTCCCCATTGAGAAGCTTTTAGACCTCCAAAATTCTATTTTTACATACAATTTGAGCTAGGGAAATTTCGCCCCACTTTCCCAGTATCATTTGTCCTTCCTTCTAAAATTTTGAACATGTGACCCATCACAAACACAAAGAAATATGAGGTAACTTTGTTGATACCATCAATTGCATGTTCATCAATATTCACTGTCACATTCATCATCCACATAGAAATAACTAGTAGAATAACAAGCAACAGTACTAAATACACTGATGTGAAGGAAACATTATCAACATTTTGGATCTCCTGAATAGGAACATTGTTAGAAAATGAAACATTCAAACCCTCTTTTACCACCTTTGGCTAAAGGCCTGATTCTGCTTGCAACTGATCCTCACACTGTATTATCTGTGACACCCTATCATCTTCATGCTTAGTATCACTAGCTGTTACAGACATGAGAGTTAAAGCATTGCTTGCATTTACATTCATTTTCATATGCCACGTGTTTACAACAGATCTATCATTCTTCATGTGATGAGATTTTACAATATATTCAAATCCATCCTTAAACAAATGATACTTGTTATGTTCGCTGTAGAAAATGGCCTTTTTGTCATACAAATAAGGACTACCTAAACCATCCCACAGATGTCAAGCAGAATTACATCTAACTCTACCTCATCTACAAACTTGGATGTGATTGCAAATCGGATTTTACACTGTTGTGACACATGTAACCGAGCATTATGATTCACCCAACCCAATGGATATGGCTTAGTATGAGGTGTTGTCTTTAATCCCAATTGCTTAAAAAATTGTTCAGAGATTAGATTCACTTGTGATCCACTATCTATGAGTGTATCAATCTTTCTTTGTTTTGCAATAGCCCTTATATGAAACAATTCATTCCTCTTACTTTCAACAGGTACTTCATTACAACTTAGGGAAGAAGCATGATAACTAGTACTGACAATAGGAGTTTTACCTTTGATACCCACAACTGAGATCTTGGTTTCATCATCGGAACCGGATCCAAGATCCTGCATGATAGCTATGGTCTTCTGCTTACCCTTTCGATCCTTGAACCACTTTGGCTTCTGATTAGGATGCAGTTTCCAACATCTTACATCCGCGTGCCCTTCCTTCTTGCAATGTGAGCAATAAGGCTTTTCGTCCTCTTTATTTATAGTTGTTGTTCGCTATGATTTATCTTTCCCTTTCTTGCTTCCTTTCTGCTTATTGGATTCCATCAATAGATTATCATGGCTATTCCTTGAGCTTGTTTCCAAATGGATAGCTTGCACACTAACTTCATCAATGTTAGTTGGATTAAACATAAGTATTGTATGTCTCAAACTTTCATGTAATCCACCTATATACTTTAACAAAGTTTCTTGTGTGAATAAAGGAATGCCCAAAATTAAAGCCCTTTTCCTAAACTCCTATGTATATTCCTGAACACTTTGTCCTTTTTCTTGCTTTAATGATTGCCAATTCATTACTGCTTTTTGCATATGTCCTAATGGATAGAATTGTTTCTTTAATGCAGCTAGAAATTCAAACCAAGAAGAAATAATTTTGTCATAATGACTTAGATCCTCCCGTGTTCTACTCTCCCACCAAATTAAAGTTGTGCCTCCTAGGTGAAGAGTGGCTAATTGGATTTTTTGAGAATCCTTAGTAAACTTCTAAATTCTACAATAAAATTCAATTTGTTTTATCCAATTATCAATTTTTTCTACATCTAGTTCTCCATTATACATTGGAAAATCAAATTTAACATCTAGTTTTAACAAAGGTCCATTAGCTTGCATAGGCTATTTCTTTTAAGAAGCATTAGACGACGAAGAAGAAGAGGATGAAGAAGATGAAGAGGATGGGGATGGAGGTTCAAGAGGGTCACCACCGCCTCCTACTCCTTTACCTTTGTCTTCTTTTGAAGATTCACCTTCCTCCTTTCTCTTCTTGAGTTCATTTTTCCTTTGTCTCTCTTTCCTCTCTTGGAAAAGAACTTCCACCATAGCCTTCATTTCGAGAAATGCTTTTTGGAAAGCTTTCTCATCAAGCTCTGTATGACTTTGTTCAGCTACCATCTCTAATCGTGGAAATGTCCTTTATTTTCCGATCTCTAGATTGAACTCGGTAAGTGCACCTTCTCCTTGCCTCAATTTCAACCTGGTTAGCATTCACTTATGCAACTTCCTACAAAACAGGCCCTGATACCAACTTGATCCGTAATTAGAGTTTACAAAATTAACTTGTAAATTAAATCTAATTACAGTAATTTCCCGATCTAATACAAAATTGTGTGATTATGCTTTTTAACCGTTGAAATTACAAAATAAGTAATTAGAAATTCAAATATTGAATTTAAACTAGAGAGAAAATTGAGACAGAAGAGAGAAGAATGAGACAAAGAAATAGAAGGATCACAACGCGCAGATTGATAATGGAATTTGTCCAATGTGGACTACGTCTCCGGGTTTGCTTCTCAATGTTGGGACTGCTTTATTGATATTGCCAAGCAAAATTATGCTTTGTTACAATACCCAAGCTCCAAGAACCTGCAATAATCTCTCCACAATCTCTCACTTTTTTACAATTTTTGGTGTACAAAAACACCTTGTAAATTCTCCTCCAAAGAATTATTTCTCCCAAAATGAACTTGAATAATTCTCCAGGTTACAATTCTCTCCAAGAAAATTCTAGTACAAAATTCTCCACTCAATCATTTCCTATCCCTTTACAAAAATCACCCCTCTTTATACACATTTATTTGCTAATATGGTTTTAACCATATTATTTTGCAAATATTGCAATCTCCCATACACAAGTAAAAATTCCAACCATTTCCCCCTTTTACAATAAAAATCACTAATATCCCGTTAGTATAACAAATTAATCTTTCAAAAATAAATCCCCCTTTGGCTTTTATAATTCTAAGCCATACAATTAAAAAAAGAACCCCTTTAACTATGGGCCGTTATAATTTTGGACTTACAAATAATAAAATCCCTTTTAAATGAATGGCTTATAATTCAAGCCTTTAATCCTTTCGGGATTTATTCCTTTAATAATCTTTATGAATTATTTTAATTCTTATTTAAGCCCCTTAAAATATTATAATTTGGGCTTAAAGGGGTTAATTGTTGAAATATGAGTTTACGGGATTTTTTCCCTCTCCTTGTTTTATGGGCAACGGAAGAGGATTTTAAGGGATAAAATCCCACCAAATCCTCCTTGAAATCATAAAAATCTTTTAATTTTAAAACCATATATGTTTTCTTTTAACAATATGGTTTAATCCATATTCCTTTTTCCACCATGTCTGTGCCAACTCACCACTCCTGTCAGGTCACCACCTGCCACATCAACTTGCTGATGTCATGAAAGTCAACCAGAGTCAAAATTTTGACCAACCTTTGACTAGCCGTAACTTTCACATATGAGCTCCATTTTTTAAACTGAATATAGTTCCAGAATCAACGCAACGAGCACTACAACTTGGCGTCATTTTTATTTCATTTTGAGAAAATCAACTTTTTGCCTTTTTGAACCCTTGATTCGCCTGTTTGACTGAACCTTTGACTGGGCATAACTTCTGCATACAAACTCCTTTTGAGCCCATTAAAGTTGCATTAGGATCGTGTCAGCGAGCTCTATGTATTAATGTTTCTTTGGATGAATTATGAGACTGTGAAATTTTTAGGTATTTTGGATCCACCTAGATCACTTTTTGGCGCACTCCACTTGTTTCTTTAAGATTTCCTCTACCATTTTTCCCTCTTGTTCTTTCTCCCTTCTTTCTATTTCCCTCTTGTGGTAACCTTCTTCTCTTTCCTTTGTTTGTTTTAGTTTTCTTTCTTCCACATTCATTTCCATTCCTAATTTGATGATTTCAAATACCTCTCTTCTTTTTTATTTTTCCTATTCCCATATGTATCCTTGGTTCGGAATACTACCTTTTCCTCCTATATCAAGGTTCTAAAAGAATCTTTTGAATAGTCACATCTTTTCAAGGATCTTTGGGACCTTCCTCCCTTTCCATTCGTCATCCCCTAATGGCCTACCCCACTCTCACAAAGGCGACCCTTAGGGTTTGACAAAAAAAATATTTTTCTACCAACTTTCCTACTTCTTTTATGCTTCTAATTTATTTACTGTTCTCTCTAGGGTCCTTACAACAGAACCAATGTTGGCAAGAGTAATGGGGAAAGTACAGTCCAAAAATCTATACCTTGGCACTCCTTGAGTAGTCCATTTATACCCCAGAGGATACAATAAGAGAAATAATCATATGCAATAGGAATCTATAAGGCATACATGACATACAATATCATATTAATAAAAGAAAATGCTCATATATCCATAGCACACATATTTTCCTTATAACTCCTTTATATTATATTATGGCAGATACAAAAGGGTAGGTTTAGGCTCTTCTCTGATAGTATGTTTATCTTATCTTATCCTATCATTACACATCTATTTCTCTCTATCTATTACATATAGCATATATAGATATATTCCCTTTAAGGGACATGACTCCTAATGGTGACTATAGTCTTCTCCCGGTACCATGAGCTTCTTCTAGTACCCTACGTTATGTTCTATTTTTTCCATTGACTTGCTAACAATCTTCAATCTTGTGTAAGAAATTAAATATTGAATTTTTGTTCAAAATTTTATGTAGTTTTGAATGTATTTTATTGTGGAGATCTTGTGTGTTTCTATTTATGCATGTGTATGGGAAGGGAGTTTTATTGGCTTTGGCTCTTCAAGTTAGATAGAGAGCCACCCATGTGCGGAGTTGAGAGAGGTGTGAGAAGCCTCCTTTGGAAAAAAAATTCTTTTCCTTGTGAAGAAAAATATTGGCATAAGTGCTATATGTGATTATATTTTGATGGAGTGGTTGTATTTTGTGAGAGCTGTGAATCCTCCATCTAGAAAAAAATGTATTTTCTTGCAAAGTAAATCTTGGCATGAATATCATACGTGCTTATATTTTGATGAAATGGCAGGGTTTTGGTGTGATATTATGGAAGATTGAATATCTAGTGGTATTTTGGGTGTATGGAAGAAAAGATGTTTGATGGTTTTGGTGTGATGTTGGTGATGGGGAAAAGATGATTTTGTTGTGGAAATTATTTTCTGGAGATATGATTTTATTATTTATTTTTCCCATTTCAGTATATTCCCTCTTATCCCTATTGGAGTGTGTTTCTCTAACTCTCCCTCTACCATGGATCTATTTAAGATTCGTATGTGTTGTTTGATCCTTGGGGAAATTTGTGTTGATAAAGTATTCTTTGCGTATATTTGTTTGTGTATGTTTTTATGGAAACCTAATTTTGTTTAAAACTTCCTAATTTGGAGGCGAGCTTGTGAAGAGAAAAATTGCTCCATTAGTTGGAGGCATGTAATGATATTTATTTCATATTATAGAAAAATATGAGAAGTTCATTAGTAATATTTTAAAGAAAGATGATAAATTGAAATTCTCTTTGTTGAAAATGGAGGTAATTATGTAGCTTTAAAACTTATAAAACTATGAGATTGTAGATCTAATTAAGTGTTCTTTGTTACAAATTCTTTGTGTATGATTATTTGTTTAGATTCATTTTACCAATTGTAGAAATAGACAAAAGATTGTAGAAGAATGAGACCAAAAGATAGAAGTGACACATCATATACGTGGAGAAACCCTTTCATGAAAAAACTCCACCACCAGAATCAATAGTGCTTGTATTATTTAACCTTAAAACAAGATTACAATAACACTGTATCAATCCTTTGCTTGATATGCTTCTTTTTACTTCAACAATTCTTCTTCACAAGCTGCAATAAACTCTAATAAAACTCTCTTCAACTTGCTGCAATTAATAGACAATAATGAGCATTGAAGACTCCAAAGAATTGTCAATTACAAGAGCACAAAGCTCCTCTCAAAAACTTACACCTATTTTTCGCAAGTAGAGTTTCATCATGTAACATGAAGTCAAAACCAATGTCTCCTCAATTTAGGTGCCCCAAACTGAACTCCTAACTAATCGTTGGTCAAGAAAATATCTTCCAAGCTTCTCCTCAAACTTGGTGCCCAAGAATGGGCCCACTTAACTCAGCCTTGTAAATATCTTCTCATGCAAAAGATGTTAACTCCAAGATGCCAACTTGGGTGGCCAAGGTGGGTTCAAGTCAATCTTTGTTAACTAAAACATATCTCTCCATCAATTAATGCAAACATTATGCATGATTGATCATCCCCACTTAACTGAATGTATCACCTATTATCTATCATCCAACTGAAGTCATTAGTCATGCAACTCAAGTCAACTGAAGTCAACTAACATGTAACTCAAACTAACTACATGCAACTGAAGATAACTGAACCATAACTGAACTAAACTAAAATCCACTCATGTAAATGTCAATCCCTAACTTGTAGGATCTTTACATGCATTACTGAAGTGTTATCTATTCTCCAAATAGTTAACTGAACTCAAGGGGGGTTCCACCTTCCATGTGGGCGCCCATGTGCTCCTATTTTGTAGGAGATCTTCTTGGGAATCCCCACATGTTCCTATCATTTAGAAATAATTACAAATTTCAATTTACATGTTCATTTCATTTGAATTTAATCTCTTTCTAATCCTAGTGTTGGGGAACACTTTCCAAGGACTTAAGAGATACATGAAATATGGTTAGGATTGCAATTAAATGGCATCCTATTCCCAGCATTCTCCCACTTGAAATTATACATTGCAATTATTCTAAACAAGAAATCATTATTATAAATCAAGTACAAGACTCAAGGCCAATGGTCTTCCTGCACCATAAGAACTTATCTTTAGGAATTGGTTTCGTAAGATAATTTGCAACATTGATCAAAGTGTCAACTTTCTCAATCAATACCTTTCCACTCTCAACCATTTCTCACACAAAGTGATACTAAACATCAACATGCTTAGTACAAGCATGATACATAGTATTTTTGGCTAAGCAAATAGCACTCTGATTATCACATTCAAGTTTAATCTTCTTGCAATTAAAACCAATACCTTCCCCAAGTCTATATAACCAAACTACCTCTTTAGAGGCATGTGTAGCAGCCATGTACTCTGCTTTTTTGGTGGAAAAATAAACCGTGGGCTGCCTCTTACTCATCCAACTAATCACAACTCCAAACAAAGTAAACACATAGCCACTTATCGACCTCCGACTGTCCAGGTCTCCTGCCCAATCTGAATCAACAAAACCCTGTATGTCCAATGATTTGTGCATAATATCAATATCATTAGCACCATGATAAACCAAACAGTAATCATAAGTACCTTGTAAATATCTAAACACCCTCTTAACATAAGTCCAATGTTCTTTACCAAGGTTAGACATAAATCTACTTAGAACTCCCACTGCTTGGGCTATATCTAGTCTCATGCAAACCATTGCATACATTAAACTACCAACTACACTAGCATATGGAATTTCAGACATTTCCTCATAATCAAAATCATATTTAGGACTCATGTCTAAACTTAAATTTGTGCCAATTGGTAAAGGAATATTAATTTATTTACTATCCTGCATGTTAAACCATTTCAAAATAGTATCAACATAGTTGCTTTGACTTAAGAAAAGCTTTTTGTTACCTCTATCTCTGTTGATCTCCATACCAAGGATATATTTTGCAGCCCCTAGATCTTTCATCTCAAATGTGATAGAGAGTTGCGCTTTCAATTCTTTGATCATTACCTTGTTGTTACCAATAAACAACATGTCATCAACATACAATATAATAATTAAAAGATGATCATCAATAACTTTTATGTAAACACAATGATCTTCCTCACTCCTAACATAACCAATTTTCAATGCAAAAGAATCAAACTTCTGGTACCACATTCTTGGTGACAGTTTCAATCCATATAAAGATCTCTTTAACCTACAAATCAATTCTTATTTTCCTTTTACAACAAAACCATCAAGTTGCCTCATATAAATCTCCTCATCAAGATCCCCATGCAAAAAAGAAGTTTTCACATCCATTTGCTCTATCTCAAAATCATAAGTAGCATCAATAGATAAAAATAATCTAATAGAAGTTAATTTAGCAAAGGAAGAGAAGATTTCATTAAAATCAACTCCCTCTCTCTGGGAGTAGCCCTTGGCTACTAATCTAGCCTTCTACCTTTCGAGATTACCATCTACTCCAATTTTCTTTTTAAAGATCCATTTACAACCAATGGCCTTTCTTCCTTTGGGAAAACTCTCAAGATCCCATGTGTCACAAGTATCCAAGGAATCCATTTCCTCATGCATAGCTTGCGACCAAAGCTTGTTCTCATTTGAAGAAACAACTTCCTTGTAAGATCTAGGTTCATCATTAGTACTCATCAAAGCAAATATACAATGGAAATCAGGTGGGCTATACCTATCAATGGGATTCCATTGTCTTGTGGATCTTCTCAAAGGGGTTTCTTCTTGTTCCTCAATATGCTCATCATGAGCATCTATCTCAGAAGAACTATGTGAACTCTCCTCATCCAATCCATCCAATTGTTCTTCAACATGTGCATCTTCTTGCTTCTCAGTATTTATCTCAAAATGCATTGTTCGATAAGTATCCTTTTCCTTTGGTTGTTCTTCTCCTGAATAAGCTCTAAATTCCCTAAAAATCACATCTCTAGATAAAGAAATTTTTCGGGTTAGAGGATTCCAAAGCTTGTAACCTTTTACATTTTCACCATAACCTATGAATATGCATTTCTGTGCTTTTGGATCCAACTTAGATCGCTTTTCATTCGACACATGAACAAAAGCCTCACAACCAAAGATCCTTAAATGTGCAACAATAGGTTTCCTACCTAACCACATTTCATAAGGAGTTTTATCTTCAAGATGAACGAGGAGATCTATTGATTAAATAACAAAAAATACTTACAGCCTTGGCCCAAAGGCACCAATCTAGCTTAGCACTACTTAACATACTCCTAGCTCTTTCCATTAAGGTTCGGTTCATCCTTTCTGCTACTCCATTTTGTTGAGGTGTATATGGAGTAGTTTTATGTCTCACAATTCCTGCATGCTTACAATAATCATCAAATTCCTTAGAACAATATTCACCGCCATTATATGATCTCAACACTTTTATCTTATGATCTGATTGTTTCTCAACCAAAGCCTTAAATTCTTTAAACTTATTGAACACATCAGATTTGTTATGCATAAAATAGATCCAAGTGTATCTTGAGACATCATCAATAAACATGACATAATATCTAGATTTTCCAATAGAGTCAATATCCACAGGGCCCATTACATCTGAATGAATAATCTCTAATAATCTTTTAGCTTTATTTGTTCCATTAGGAAATGAAGATCTAGATTGTTTTCCAAACACACAATGCTCACAAAAATCATTTTTTCCAATATTATAATCAGGAATACCGTCAACCAATTTCTTAAGAATGGTCCTAAGACCTTTTTCACCAATGTGGCCCAATCTATGGTGCCACAACATACATGTATTTTCAGCTTTAGTTACATTGGCTAATTTATTCAAATTGGAGGTATTAAGCTTAAACAAAGTCCCAATCCGAGATCCTTTAGCAACCACCATATTCCCTTTCACCAATCTACAACCACCTTTGTCAAATGTCACATGCATTCCAAAATCATTGAACTTAGAGATAGAAAGTAGATTTCTAGCAAGTCCTGGAATATGTAAAACATCATTAAGGATCTTAAACCTACCATCACTGAAACACAACTTTACCTTTCCTTTTCCCACAACCTTTGTTGTGCTCTTATCTCCAAAGAAGACATTCCCTCCATCATATGCAATATACTTAGTGAACCACTCCTTGTTAGGAGTCATATGATAGGAGCAACCTGAATCAATAAGCCAAGAGTTGTCACAAACAGTATTAGAGGAAATGACCAATGCATCATTATTGTCATCCAAGGATTTCTCTGTAGAAGCATCAAAACTATTTTTATTATTCTTACAATCCTTCTTTACATGTCCAGGTTTCCCACAATTCCAACACTTTACCTTACTCTTACCAGGGGTTTTAGATCGTCCTTTGGACTTACCCTATCCTTTCTTGTCTGCCTTAGATTCCTTTTCCTTAGGCCTACCTCTTACAAACATGGCATCTTGGGATCCTATTTTAGACTTCCTCCTCATCTCCTCTAATAGGAGAGTAGGAATTATATTGTCCATCTTAGGATCTGCACCACTACCATTGATAGCAACAATTAGATTTTCCCAAGACTCTGGTAAAGAACAAAGTAACAAAATGCATTTATCTTCATCTTCTAGCTTTACATCTACAAATTCTAATTGACTTAGAATCAAATTAAAAGCATTTAAATGATGTGCAATAGAATCACCATCTTTCATCTTTAAAGAATACAATTGTCTTTTCAGATACAACTTATTAGTAAGACTTTTGGTTTGATAGATATCACCTATTCTCTTCCACATTTTATATGCAGTAATTTCATCTGAAACATTCAAGAGAACAACATCAATAAGACATAATCATATGGTCCCTCTTGCCTTCTTATCAAGCTTAGCCCAACCTCATCTGACATCATTGTAGGTGACTTTGTCTCATTACAAACAACTAACCACTGATCTCTCTCTTGAAGGAGATCCTCCATTTTTAGTTTCCACATCTCATAACTAGATCCATTGAATCTTTCAATATCCAAACCAGAAGTAGAACTCATTGTAACACACTTCTTTTACAAATCAACAATAACACAATAGTAAAAGCTCCCACTACAACCAAAAAACCTTCAAATTTTTAAGAGAAAGGCGTCCCAAACTCTACCCAAACCAAATATTGAAAATGGAGGTAATTATGTAGCTTTAAAACTTGTAAAAATATGAGATTGTAGATCTAATTAAGTGTTCTTTGTTACAAATTCTTTGTGTATGATTATCTATTTAGATTCATTTTACCAATTGTAGAAATAGATAAAAGACTGTAGAAGAATGAGACCAAAAGATAGAAGTGACACAACATATACGTGGAGAAACCCTTTCAGGAAAAAACTCCACCACTAGAATCAATAGTGCTCATATTATTTAACCTTAAAACAAGATTACAATAACATTGTATCAATCATTTGCTTGATATGCTTCTTTTGTCTTCAACAATTCTTCTTCACAACCTGCAATAAACTCTAATAAAACTCTCTTCAACTTGCTACAATTAATAGACAATAATGAGCATTGAAAACTCCAAAGAATTGTCAATTGCAAGAGCACAAAGCTCCTCTCAAAAACCTACACCTATTTTGTGCAAGTAGAGTTTCATCATGTAACATGAAGTCAAAACCAATGTCTCCTCAATTTAGGTGCCCCAAACTGAACTCCTAACTGATCGTTGGTCAATAAAATATCTTCCAAGCTTCTCCTCAAAGTTGGCGCCCAAGAATGGGCCCACTTAACTCGGCCTTGTAAATATCTTCTCATGCAAAAGGTGTTAACTCCTAGATGCCAATTTGGGTGCCCAAGGTGGGTCCAAGTCAATCTTTGTTAACTGAAACATATATCTCCATCAATTCATGCAAAAATCATGCGTGATTGATCATTCCCACTTAACCGAATGTATCACCTATTATCTGTCATGCAACTAAAGTCATTAGTCTTGCAATTGAAGTCAACTGAAGTCAACTAACATGTAACTCAAACTAACTACATGCAACTGAAGATAACTGAACCATAACTGAACTAAACTGAACTGAACTGAACTCCACTCATGTAAATGCCAATCCCTAACTTGTAGGATCTTTACATGCATTACTGAAGTGTTATCTATTCTCCAAATAGTTAATTGAACTCAAGGTGGGTTCCACCTTCCATGTGGGCGCCCCATGTGCTCCTATTTTGTAGGAGCTCTTCTTGGGTGTCCCCACATGTTCCTATCATTTAGAAATAATTACAAATGTCAATTTACATGTTTATTTCATTCGAATTTAATCTCTTTCTAATCCTAGTGTTGGGGAACACTTTCCAAGGACTTAGGAGATACATGAAATATGTTTAGGATTGCAATTAAATGACATCTTATTCCCAACACTCTTGTGAGGTTGAACAAAGTTTAGTGAATGTATTATTGATATTTTTTCTAAAAAAAATCAACAAAATTTACTATTGAACAACATATTAGAAGTATAAAATTCTATTTAGTATATTTTACTTTTTGATATGATCAAATGAAATTGCAAGAACATAGAAGAAATGCTTAGACCATATCTTTTATTCTTTATTCAAAATGATATATTGAAATGTTTTTTGGACAATCTTATCTAAATTTAATGAATAAAGAAAATTGATTATTATTGGAAGTTGTGCACACTAAATAGTTCCTATCCTCTTTCCTTTTGGATTTGGTTTGAAACCAATGTATAACAAGAAGATTATTAATAGAATAATTTATTAGAACTAGAACTTTTGTTCAAATATGTAAAACATATTCTCGAAGAAAAATTAAATTTAAATTTCATTGCTTGTATAGTCTATATACATTTTGTATATAAAATGTACAATCTGTTAAAATCAAAATAAATCTATATATGTATGTGTATTTATACAAATACAATCAAGAGTATTTCTCATGCACGTCCTTAAAGTAGCTCACTTGTTTAATTTGAAAATTGAGAGGATCTAAGTAAACTACTGTTTAATGCACTTCTATCAATCTGTTGGAAAAATTATGGTCTATATTTTATAATAAAGTCATCTTAGTGATTTAGAGTTAGATTTAATTAATAATAAATTGATAGTTAGTTTATGCAGTATAGTTTAAAGAGTTTTGGGAAAGTTAAGAGGATGTAATGTTTTATAAGTTTTCAAACAATTTATTATAAAATTAATCAGAACTCAATAATATTAATCTTTTATGTTCACATTTCTTGTAACAATGATGAGATTTTATATTTACCTGCCATTTTAACATGATATAGAACAATAATGAAGTTCTATGCCTATGAAAGAATGGAAGGGAGATGAAAATAATGGTGATTCATCTGGAAGAGTAAAATATATGTGATCTCTACTGTTGTGAAAGTAGATACACAGCAACTGTTTCTTGTCAAGATTGTGGGGTTTGCATTGGAAGGAGAACTCGAAGTGCACACAAGTCCATCGCTGCTGCAGAGAACAACTGATGTGAGGATATCTCCTTGTGTGCAAGCCGAATAGGAAGCCAACTGAGTTTTGTATACCATAGCTGCCTCCTTTACCTGTTGATGACTAGAACTATTGATCAAAATTTGATTGATGTGGGTAGTGATTGCTAAAGTTTATCAGTCTTCAAATGTATGGCAAAGTTCTGAAAGCTGTACCAAAGACCTACATTTGTTTTGAGGGTTTGAATTTCTTTTGAATAGTTTCTTCAAGGTTTAAATGAATAGATTGAAGGAAATTGGCATAGAGCACATTAATAGTGAACAGATGTTCAACAAGGAAAAGCCTTACTTTTTGGAAAATTTTGCAAGAATCATCGATTGAGAAGTAGTGCAGTGTTGAAGAAAAAGGCATGCCACTAAAACTTCATACACAGGAAAAGTTGGTAATCAAAGAATTATATGTTCATTTGAAGTCTGCCAAATCATAGAGAAAATGTTGGCTGTATGGAGGTTTAGGTAAGAAATTATTGTCTTGCCTTTTATTTTGAAGTGGTATTGAAATTGACAAAGTTTTTATAAATATCTGATTTTGTCATTTTTGGATAGTGTGGGGGGTATATTTCTTTTAGTCTTTGGGATTTTGAAGTTGGAGATATAAGGGGAGTAAGAGTTTAGATTTGATTGTATTGAAGGGGTCTAAATTTTTAAATGATATTTGTAAGGGTGTATTAGCCGTTGAAACTAACAGTTTTATATATGGGCACATATTACATGACTTTCACATAATGCTTGTATACTTGAGACCATCGATGATACATTTGACAATGCTTCTAAAGAGTAACATGAGGCATCAAATGGATAAAGTGTAACATGGTCAAATTGGAGGCTAGAGGCATTGGAGGTAGGAAGTATTTTATCATCTCAAGTTAGCTTCTCACTCAAAAATGATATATTGTATGAGAAACAACACCAATTTCATTTTGAGTCCTTTCATGGAGCAAGGGGGACATGACAGTTGTTTTGGTTTGCAGATAATTGAGTTTATCTTGAAATACAGATAATTGAGTTTGTCTCGATCTGCAGATTTGGAGAGTGGTATCTATGGATAATTGAATTTGTGTTGATCCATAGTTTTGCAGGTTTGTGGATAATTGAGTAAATCTTGATCCACAAAAGGGATGTGCGTTATTGCGGATAGTGGAATAAGTCTCAATCACAGTTGGTTGGTATTTCAATTGATTGGTGCTTTTTTGTGAATAATTGAGTGTCTCGATTCACAAGAGGTGTGGTGTACTTGTGAATAATTGATAATGTCTTGATTCTCAGGTATTGTTGGATAATCATTACATTTGCTTAAACATGAGCAATTTGGGGTGTTCCGAATGAGCATAGAGATATGGCGGAGATGCTTCTACATATTTCTAGTTGGGCTGCTGTAGCTAGTCCATGTTCTTTCTTTCTTTGTAATGTAAACCTTAAAATGGATTATTGGAAAAATAAAGATTTACATTTTATAATAAAGTCATCTTAATGATATAGAGTTGATTTAATTAATACTTAGTTGAAAGTTAATTTCTAGAAAGTTTAGTTTAAGGAATTTTTGGAGAAATTATGAGAATGTAATGATTTATAAGCATTCAATCAATTCATTGTAAAATTAACCAAAATTCAATAATATTAATGTTTTATGTTTTGATATTTCATGATGTCATTTTATATTTGCGTGCCATTTTAACACTACCAATCAAAGTTGCAGAGCCACTGATGCAAGTAATGGTGAGGATATGAGGATCTAATGTGTGTGCAGCTAGTTATATCTTTATAAGGATGATAAACAGAAGGGGTGTTGGTTGAACATGTTAACGGTGGCTGAAAGAGGGTTTAGTTGAACTTGTAAATCAAACAGGGTATTGTTGCAAGTTGGCCGATGTGGATCATGGAGAGCACTATGCTCATGCAGATATGTAGCTAAAGTGCCGCAGGATTCTATCATCCAATGCAATATCTCCTCGTTTGACCGCATAAATGTTATTTCTGTCTTGACCAATCATTTGAGTTAAAATAGTATCGTTATCTCCACAGAGAATTCTGTTTGAGTGTTGCTGTTAAATACTAGTTTACACTGTTGATGATGTTCAGATTTGGACATTGTAAATTTTGTAACACTTTTAATGGATTACTTTTCTTCATTGAAAAAGAAGTGCATAAATGCTTTGAGAATTTCGAAGATAGTTTCCAGAAACAAGAATATGAAACTTTGATGACAAGAAAACCTTGGTGAGAAACAGGATTCCAGAGGTTTCACCCTAAGAAATGTATTGTGTGTAAAAACTTACGAAATTGACCACTTCGGAAATTCATCAATCAAGCACATTGCTACTGCTTCGAACATCATACTCCACAATATCTCTGCATTTCAAAGGGCTGGTAAACCTGCAGATAGTAAATACACTGAAAAGTTTGGTAGACAGAAAAAAACAAATTAGGCATTACAAAATTCACAGGTAGTTAAAAAATTACCCATTCATATTTAACACAAGAAACAGAAAACACATCCCTCATGTTGCATTTCTTAGAACTAGGCTGTCTAGTGCATTAGGTTGTTTAGTTCTAGTTTATCAGGTGTTACTAGGGGCACATTCTAATTCTGAGAGTCCTAATATAAAGCAAACAACGAGTCTCCAGACTATCCAAGTATTATCTCCACCATGTACACAATAATTTATAATCCAAAAATACCAAAACTTGCAAAATCAAAACAAATTACAAGAGCACTTGCCTTAATAAAAGAATCTTTATCAGGAATGGCTTCACCATTGTCGTCTGCCTCGAAGGTCACTACATCAACAATGTCTTTCATCACTTCCTCCTCTAATCTCTTCTCGCTGTGCTTCTCCACATTTCACTGCATATGCATGTCTAATCTTCTCTGTACCTTCTTCATAGTTTTCTCATACCCCTGCAAATCAAGCCACTTCAACGAGGGAACATAACCCCAATATTAATTACTCCTTGAAGAATAAAAGAGATGGGTAACTAAATCTACCGAAATCTTCGATCCCTCTCTAAAGTACCTCTCATCTATGATCATAGTCATCAGAATTGAAAAATTCAAGTGGGACAAAACACGTCATATGTTAACAATACTCTGCAGCTGTGTCTGCTGAAACAGAGAATTTACTGATTTACTAATCTCTTACATTCTCTTGGGTTCGAATGATTAGATTCTTTTGAGAGACAGGAGCTCAAGTACACAGATATTTCTAGCATTTCACAAGTAGGCGTCACAAGGAGCCCAATCCAGCATGGAATAATTATAGCCAAATACTGGGTTTGTGCAAGCTGAGGGCGAGAAGCAAAAGACTTACAATTTACTGTAAAACATTCTTTGGCTAAATCTAAACAACTTATAACTAAAACAGGACAGCTACCAAATTTTTGATGCCTAAGTGTGGTGAGAGTGCATTTATAATCTGTTGTATTGTACTGGTTTTATCTATGAGAAGATGAAGGTGGCCAATTACTGGAATAGCTTTGGGGCCGGGTGGGAGATGGCTCCTATAATTTCCATGGTGTTTTAGTAGAATTGTTGCCACAAGAAAAATTGTGGCAACCCCTACCACATTAACAGATATCGTAGAAAATGTATATGTCCATGAACCTTGAAGATATCCCTTGCTTAAAACTTCTACGTTGAGAATGATTTATGGATCTCATCGCAGAAAAAACAAGAAAGAGCATGAACAGAGTCAAAGACATGAGGCAGATACGTGTTGTGAAGTAGCTCTTCTATAATCTAATTCAAAACAGTTACCTGCATGGTTTGTTTTTCTAAATGCTCTTGATCTTGATTTTTCTAATATGAT
The DNA here is from genome assembly GCA_007258455.2 of Sequoia sempervirens. NCBI lineage: Eukaryota > Viridiplantae > Streptophyta > Pinopsida > Cupressales > Cupressaceae > Sequoia > Sequoia sempervirens. The sequence continues at coordinate 13,224 of VDFB02297267.1, read as the reverse complement.
ATTGTTGGATTGTGACAACAATAAAACAAGGAAAAAAACAAGAAAACAAATCATATCTCAGGTTTTTTTTAGAAAGAAAACAGTTTTATCTTTTGAAAGGAAATTTCTAATTTTTTTAAAGGAATAAAACAAGTTTTTTCTATGTTAAGTGATGATTGTTATCTTGAAGATATTATATATATCTTGGTTGCCTTGAAGGCAAAGTAAGAGTTGAGGATTGCAGATTGCAAGAGTAGTTTTTGAATTGTAGATTGCAAGAGTAATTGTAAGTTTGATGTTATTGTAAATTGCAAGAGCAATTGTTGAGATTTGTAAAATTGCAAGAGCAATTATGATAGCAGCAGTTGTGAAGCTTATAATTGTTTTCTCCAAGTAATAAAATTACTGATACCTTGCCCCGTGGATGTTTCCTGGATGTTTTGTCAATGTTTTACCACATAAATTAGCTTCTTATGTGTTGTTATGTTTTTCATTTAATTTTTTGTATTGTTTCTTTGCAACTAATTTGTGTTGCAATATTTTAATCTTTTGGGTTTATGCTTCTGCATCCATAACAAGTGGTATCAGAGTGATTATTTTTGCAACGACTATATTAGGATTTGGTGTTGAGTTGCAACATCAAATGGTGAAGGTTTCAAATGCAAGGTTCGAGGTGGAGAAATTTAATGGAAAGAATAGATTTGAGCTATGGAAGCTTAAGATGCATGATTTGTTAGTGCAGCAGGGATTGCACAAGGAATTGGTAGGAAAGTCAAAGAAACTTACAGATATGTCTAATGAAGACTGGGAAGATCTAGATATGAGAGCTCTTAGCACAATTTGGTTGTGTTTGGAAAATGAGGCTCTTTTCAATATTGCTGGAGAGGTAACAACAATAGGCTTATGGAGAAAAATGGAGAGTCTTTACATGACAAAATCCTTGACGAATCAAATCTACTTGAAGAGGCAACTATATAGTTTGCGAATGAGGGAAGGTATAAAAATTCCAATCATTTAAATGTTTTCAATACTCTTATTTTTCAATTAACTAGTATGGGTGTACAAATCGAAGAGGAAGACAATGCAGTTACACTATTGTGTTCGTTGCCTAAATCTTGGAATCACTTAGTCACTTCTATTAACTTTAGCACAACTGACTCCCTTGAATTTGATTTTTTTGTGGGGGCTTTATTGCCTGAAGAGGTGCAGAGGATGTCTAATACACAAATCTCCACACCAGAAGCAATGGTGGCTAGAGGACAGTCCATAGAAAAAGGCAAAAAGGGTAGAGGAAGATGTTGTTATTGCAGTAAATTAGGACATCTCAAGAAAGATTGTTGGAAGTGGCAAGAAGATAATAATGAATAGAAAAATGAAACAAATTTTGATGAGACAAGTTCAAGTATGGCTGATGAAGTTTTGTTTGTTTGTGATATCTTACAAAATCATGAGGGATGGTTGTTTGATTCGGGTGCTTCTAATCACATGTGTCCACATAGGAGTTGGTTTTCTACTTACCAACCTTTTGATTGGTGTTGTTCTTATGGGAAATAATACTTCTTGTAAGACTGTTGGCATTGGAAGCATTAAAATTAAAATGTTTGATGGTGTTGTAAAGATGCTAACATGGGTAAGACATGTACCAGAACTAAAAAAGAATTTAGTTTCTCTTAGAGTTTTGGATTTTGATGGTTATAACTTCTCCAGTCAAGATGGAGTACTGAAAGTGTCAAAGGGCAGTTTAGTTGTCATGGAGGCTACAAAAGTTGGAAACCTTTATAGGCTAAAAGGGAGTACTAATTAAATATAGCAATGGTAGTATCTGATGAGCCTACTTGTTTATGGCAATTGGGTCATATGAGTGTGGAATGGCTAAAGATACTATTAGAGAAGTTGAGGTGGAGTTTGGATTCTCTTGGCTTGCAGAAAAGGTGGTGAGTGGGTATGAATAGGTATCAGGGAAATTGTTGTCAAGGTGGAGATTTTTGGGTTGTGACAATAATAAAACAAGGAAAAAAACAAGAAGAAAAATCATATCTCAGTTTTTTAGAAAGAAAATAGTTTTATCTTTTAAAAGAAACTTATAATTTCTTTAAAGGAATAAAACAAGTTTTTTCTATGTTAAGTGATGATTGTTATCTTGAAGATATTATATATATCTTGGTTTCCTTGAAGGCAAAGTAAGAGTTGAGGAGTGCAGATTGCAAAGTGATTGTAAGTTTGATGTTATTGTAAATTGAATTCAAGATTTCTGAATTTGATTGTGTATAAATTTTGCATCAACATTTCGATCACACCCATGATCCATCATCAAGTTGAAATGAGAGGAGAAGAATGATAGCATTAAGTTATTGTAAATTGCAAGAGCAATTGTTGAGATTTGTTAAATTGCAAGAGCAATTATGATAGCAGCAGCTGTGAAGCTTGTAATTGTTTTCTCCGAGCAATAAAATTACCGATACCTTGCCCCGTCGATGTTTCCTTGATGTTTTGTCAAGGTTTTACCACGTAAATCAGCTTCTTATGTGTTGTTCTTTTTTTCATTTAATTCTTTGTATTATTTCTTTGCAACTAATTTGTGCTGCAATATTTTAATCTTCTGGGTTTATGCTTCCGCTTCCATAACAGATATCAGAACTTAGGATAATATAATCATGGCAAAATTAAAACAGAATAAATGTTGAGAAAGATTTGCTGTAGTTTTTATCATTTCCATCAACAATTAAACTAATGTACTTTTTGACCTTTAATAGTGCATTGTGTTTGGAGAAAATAATTAATAAGGAGAAGATATAATATATTTAAATTTAGGGAAGTATTAGTTCGTAAGGAGTTGAATTAGAAGAAATAAGGTTTAATGTTGCATTGTGGCACATGCGTTTTTACAAGAAATAGAGAAGACATTGTAAAAGTTGGATTATCAATAGAAAGTGACACTTTCAAATTTGATAATGTTTGGTTTTTATGTGTTATTTTATTTATATTTTCCAAGTCATGTTATTTTTGACAAAGAAATTATAGATTCACATGTAATGAGATATGAAATGGATTAAGTTTAGCAAAGACAAATTGAATGTTGGAGGATTTTCATCATCTTGAGTTAGTTTCTCATTTAGGAATGATGCTTTGTGTGAGAAGCATATATTTTTTGTTCTCTTTTTGCTGCTGACAGAATTGAGAATATGCATATATTGTGAAGTTTATTTTGAAGGAAAGAAGGGATCTAGTGAATTCAATATGGATTGTTGTCTGTCTAGACAGTTTGGGAGTTTGTGATTTGGGGAATTATACCATTCTGAAGGTCTTGAGACAACTTGATGGGAGCAATATATTGTCAAATAATTCGAGGGTTTCTGATTTGGGAGTTCAAGAGGTGGTAATCCAGGAACTAAGGAATTCAGCTCTGGAGCTACATTCTTCTGAAGGTTATGAGGCAGTTTGATGGAGTTGCATTTGGTCTAGAAATTGTATTTTCAAAGAAAAAACTTCTACAGAATATGTATTTGTTTTGTTGTGTGGAATGTAAAATTTAAGGAGGGCTATTGAAATATTAAGATTTATATTAATAAAATCAATGTATTCTTTATTTACATTCCCATAAGATAACAATTAGAAAAATTATATTTCTAAGATTTAATTAAAATTATGTTGTAATTCATTCCCAATAAGATCAATGATATAATTATTATTTTAAATATTTTTCTGTACAAATGTAATTTCTCTTTATTTTTCTAATACATTTTAATTCTAAGAGTCCTAATATCAATAAAACAAGAGTCTCAAAACTATTACCTTCGCCACCTACACAAGAATTTATGATCCGAAAAAACCAAAAATTGGCAAAATTAAAACAACTTACAAGAGCAGTTACCTAGTAAATGAATCTTTATCAGGAATTGCTTCACCATTGTCGTCTGCCTGGAAGATCACTACATCAACAATGTCTTCCATCACTTCCTCCTCTTTTAATCCATTCTCCCTGTGCTTCTCCACAATTCTCTGCATAATAGCATATACATGTCTAATTTCGCTGTACCTTCTTCATAGCCTTCTCATATCCTTGCAAATCAATCCACTTCAACCAGGGAATATAATCCCCAATATTAATTACTCCTTAAAGCATAAAAGAGATGGGTTACTAAATCTACCGAAATCCTCGATTCCTCTCTAAAATACCTCTCATCTAAGATCATAGTCATCAGAATTGTAAAATTCTAAGTGGGACAAAACATGTCTTATGCTAACAAAACTCTGCAACTGTATCTGCTGAAACAGAGAATTTACTGATTTACAAATCTCTTAAATTCTCTTGGGTTCGAATGATTGGATTCTTTTGAGAGACAGGAGCTCAAGTCCACAGATTTTTCTAGCATTTCGTCAGTAGGCGCTGTGAGGAGCCCAATCCAGCATGGAATAATTGTAGCCCAAAAACTGGGTTTGTGCAAGCTCAGGGCGAGAAGCAAAAGACTTACAATTTAAATTAAAAGAGGGGTAAAAAATTATCCAAATTAAAATAAAAGAAGAACAAACAAGGGCATTACAGGCCCCTATCAATCTCCACTAAAATGTCTAACTTTTGAGACAAATTGAGGGGTAATTGACCCATATCCACAATGTTTCAATTTTGCAAATGATCAGAGGCCCATTTGACCAAACAATCTGCTACTCTGTTCCATTCTCTAAGAATGTGACAGAAAGTAACAGATTCTAAGGATGCACACAGATTAAGAATCTCCTTAATAATCAAAACTAAATGCCAACTGACATCTTCTAATTTTAGATGCATAAATGTGGTGAGACTGAATTTATAATCTGTTGTATTGTCCTGGTTTTATCTATGAGAAGATGGAGGAGGTGGTTCACCTGTAAACCCTAGGAAGTTCACTATGGCTGGTATCAGTACTCAGGGCAGACTTTCCTAGACGATACCTCTTCTAGTACTCATTAACAAGAAAGTAATCTCTCAGATCAAGATAGTGTAGGTAGCCTCCAAAGGAGATTAGCAGTAATGGGGAAATGTTTCTAATAATGAGTGGGTACATTCAGAATTATACTTGAGCAGTATGTCAAGTATTAAGTCATTGCTGCCTTTGACCAGAGGACATTTTTACCGGCGTATCCTACTTGAACTGCTTCAAACCATTTTGTTTAATCGACGGCTTGCTTCATCCCGGAGACGACTCTCCACACTGTGAACGTTGATCGGTTAGAAATCGCCAGTCACCAGTTTTTAATTACTTTCTGTCACTTTTTGTCTTGTAAGCTACGGTGTAAGAGTTTGATCGCATCCGTTCACGTCTCTGGTCTCCGCAGCATTAATGATCTAACTACATGCATTCATATCTGCTCATATTAACGCAGAGTGTGATTTGAATGCCATAAATACTACATAGATCTTTTGCGAGTAGTAGAAGATTACAGACCTTTTGTGTTGTAGATCTGTCCACCTCATTCAATCTACCGTCTTCATGCTTATGTCACAGCAATTTTCTTAGGTTTACATTCAACGACGGCTTCTCAGAAAATCTGGATACGAAATATCTTGTTGCGCTTTCATCTACCACTTTCATACGTGACCAGTTTAGATGTAGTCGGCATTAAAAACATTGATTGTTGGTAAATAGATACTGATGAATGCATTCCCAAAACGTCCATTTAGCGATCTCTGTAACCAAAACGTCTAATCTACATTTATTTTGCATTGCTGTAAATCTTTATATCTTTCTTTCACCGCCCCCTCATCGCCGCCTCCAGTGTGCTTAAATAAGCCGCCTGGTAATATGGTAGATGTGAAAATGCATTTATCGGTTCATCACCTCTCATTTGCCATTCCAGCAAGCTGCTTTTGAAGAAACAGTGAAGAATTGTCTATCTTTACCTGCGCGCCAGCGAAACCACAGGTTCTATCTTGTTATTCTCTTGCATATACATTTACCCAATTCGGTTGTGCCAGTCTTGTTTCAGTTGGTCGATGCCTCTTCTTGTATTATTTCATATTATACATAATTCAGTGTATACTATTCTAAATTTTTTTACAATAATTGTATATCATTAACCGCCAAGATGCCAGGAATGAACATGGAAAGCAACATGCAATAAGAGTGTGGAAACCAAATGCTAATTTACAATTATTAACATAACTGAATGAAATAATAGAAGAATAAGGAATTATGGGATATTTTTAGATGTCCACCACACTATAGTAACAATTTATGTAATGCCTATTGTAAGAGGTTTAAATGTGTGGAGAGGGGAAGGAGAAGTGAGGTTGGAGCGAGGGTGCAATAAAGAAAAAAAATGGTGACTTAGGAAAGCAATTTTTTTAGCCCGATAACACTTATCATGTAGAAAATGAGAAATGGAGAAAGAAACAAGAAGACTAAAACTAAGGGGGATAATAGATTGAGAGAAGATAACAGAGGCAAGGTAGAAGAAGAGGGGCAATGAAGTGAGGTACGGAGTTGAGGGTAGGAAACAATGATTGAATGCTGAAAAGAAATCACTGGTGGCAAGAAAAAACCGGGAAGGGGTTGGCTCCCAGGGGATTAGAGTCTAAGAGTGTTAGAGATTGGTTGGCAGGGCTGGAAATGACAACAAACTTGTGAAGCCAGTAACCGAAATAATAATAATCAAATTGATTTTACTCTTATTTATCACTGTTCTTTTTTACATCTCGGATGGTGTTGGTTCTTATTTCTTTCACTAATAGTTGAAAGTTATGGCAATAGAGATCAAAGAAACAGATGGTGCCTGCACATAATTTCTGAACTCGATAACATTTCTGCTAATTTGTCTGTGAAGGAAAGATGTTGATGTAATTAACTGTGTTCTTCCAAACATTTCTGATTGTGATGTAGGATGTAAATTTTAGGTTTCTTGAGAAATGTTGTAGTTTAGTGTAAAATATGAATGAAAAATCATGAAAATTTGATGAATACTGTAATTGATTTCATTGGAAGAGGTGATTGTAGATTAGAAGCAGTACTTTTCCAGTCTATATTCACAATTTATAATGAATTTTGGTTAAAAACTGTGTAGATGTTTTACATCAACACTATTAGGACAAGAACTTTTAGAATCTCTGGTTCTTAGAGCAGACCAATTGCTTATCAGAGTTTGATCTGGTTCAAAATCTATTTTTCACTTCATTTGAAGCATCATAAAGCTTTTGTTAGTGGCTATTAGCTTTGACGCGTCATAAATCATTTGTCATTGGTGCTGAAATTGGTTAAATTTCGAAATACAGAAAGGTGAGCATGAGGTATGATAATTTTACAACGAATTGCTAGGTAGGAGGAATGATCAACATTTTCACATACAGAACAACTTAGTCCAAGCAATTTTGCATGGGTGCAAGATTAATGAGAATTTTTTCTCTTCTTTTGCTCTTGGAATAGCTACGAAACTTCAAAATAATAATGATTACCCAGTGCCAAGGCGGTGAAGATTTGGTTTGGGGCTTAATGGGTAAAATCATTTTAGTTGGGAGAAATTTGATGCAGTTGGTGGACATGAAATTACTTTGTTGATTTTGAAACCCTTCCTATTCCTAACCATCTACACTTGGTTTTACCATTTGTGGTATTCCATTCTTATAGGGATCTTATTGCATTGCAAATCTGTTTTGTATCAAATGAAACATTGTAAGGTTTGGGTATTGTAGCGTCCTATTATAGGGGTTTCTTACTCGGCTTTATTATGTCCTTTCATATATGTAGCATGAATTTACCTTTGTTGATTATAATTTTGCAAGATTACACCGTTGGAAGTTGTGGAATTAGGTAATATCTCGGAGTTCAATATTGTAAATTTGCAAGTATATCGTCAAAGTGAAATTAATTGGGAGAAACCATAAAAAGGCGCAACTATATTGGTATGTCTATACTATCGCTTTTTCTTCGGCAATCAATTCAATTATTATTTTGATTGAATATTGCAGATGGGATATGTTTCAGCCCCACCATTTGGGCACTAGTTGTCGTTAACTATTGTATTTACGTCTTTAAAAAGTTTGTAGTGGTCTTAGTGGCTGGCCCATAATGCCTATTTTTCTTCCACGGGAAAAGAACCACAGTTGGGTTTTTCTAAGTATCGTGAAACATTTGATGTAGGATATCAGGAGCCTCTTTCCTTTTATGTTGATACAGTAACGCAACACCAAGGAATGGTATCAACACAAATATTTACCACAGATCAGCCATGGAAACATATTCCTCAGGTTTCAAATGGACTAGCTGGAACTGCACAAATTCCATCATCTCAGCACGGGTCAGTACGACCATTGATTAGCCTAATAGAAAAGGAACCACCCTCTAGGCATGTCTCAAGCCAGTTTGAATATATTTGTCATATTCCCTCGCCTAGACACCTACCTCCCTAACTATATTTTGTATACCAAGATATTATATCTGGATTTGTTTGCATAGGAACTGATGTCTTATTCCATCAGGAAAATATCCAGGTGCCATAAAATCATTCAAATCTACAGTACCAAATTCATAGCTCTAAAGTACCATAGCTTGCACAAGCTCTAGAAACATTTGTCGGGTTTAAATGGCATGGAATCAATAAAATCTTCTTGTTGATTTAATTAAGAGGTCACAGTTGTGCTGAAACGTTGTAGAAGATTTCCAGTTGGTGTTTCAGTGTGTGTGTTTCCAGTGCTTAAGTATTTTAGTTTGATATTGAAGGGTTCTAGTTGTGTTCAGGGTTCAGTTAAGTTCCAATTTTTTCTTTGCGAAGGTTCCAGTGAAATATTTAATTTCAGTTAATACTCTCTCTTAGGTCATAGCTGCAGAGCAGCAAAATCTTTATTGCAGCCTTCTTGTGCAGATCAGACCTTTCTAAGTATGTCCATACCATCTGGAAATGTTGCTGCTATTCAAAGGTTTGAAGGATATCTTTCGATACTGTATTAGATGCTGCAAGTCTTTGTCTTCTTTAAGAATTTGTAACGGAGCAACCTGCCATACACCTTCCTTATGTCATTGCAGCTAATTATTAAATATTGAAGGATGTCGTACATATCCCAAAGGAATCATAGCTTTTTAGGTTTTATCAGCCTTTTGGATTTTAATCAGCTTTAAGTGGTTTAAAACATCTTATGGGAGATAAAGTCTGATGCATGTTTCTTTTGGTTTGTCAAACTCTTCCTTTATATGAATTGCAACATACTTTGAGATGCTTTATGATATATCCAAAGGCGCTTTTGACTGCTGTACAGGATATTATACCTGAAATAGCATTGTTGGATAATGTTTATGGTTTCTGATTGCTACATTGCCTTTATGCTGTTTTACACATTGAGAATACGAGATTTCTGAGCATTTATAACTGCTGTTGACTTCCTATAATTGGAAATAGCTTGAATGGTCTTCTTATTCATTTCAGACAGTCCAGATTTAGGCATATATTCCAGCTAGGTGCTAATCTTGCAAGTGATTTATAATTGGAAATAGCTTGAATGGTCTTCTTATTCATTTCAGCTGTTGAGTTTGGTCTACAACAGAGTAGCCGGATACACCATAGATACACCACAGATACCGTACGAACACGTGCCCAAAAAGAAATTCCAATTTAAAATTCTCAACCTTGTCTTCTCTTTTATTATTGAAAGTGATATACCCTATATTAAATATTTTCATTGTTCAATGATTTATTTATATCTTTTGTCCTTTTTATTTATTTCATTTATATATTCATTTTTCGATAACTATTTTTTTTTTACTCTAAATGCACATTCTCTATATATTATCAAATGAATTTGTCAATTTAAATGCAAATGTTATCCATTATTGTATATAACATACTGATATTAGTTAACATTAAGTGTTTTTTTAACATTTACTTCATCCAGGAATGGCACTCCCCAACCAACATACCAATATAATTGAAATATCAGAGAGTGATAGCTCCCCTGAAATTCCAATTGGTTCACCTCTCTCAACCAATTGGGACGGATCTTCTGCAAATGTTGTGGATATGTCAAATGATATCCATGTCAATTGTTTTGACAATTTGAACACAATAAAAACGATTGTTAGAAATGTACAGACGGTCAAGAGCTTCGAAGTGCAAGCAATGGAAGGGACACTACAAGAGTTCCATGAAATGTGTGACACACTTGCTGCATTCTGTACTTTCTTAAGAGAGATGCATGCTGATGAGGTTTACGGAATGGGCGGTGCTGCGTACATAAAACATGCTTTCCAAAACTATTTAGATCGTGCATGAAAAAAAAATCTTCTTCAAATATGTATATAGTTCACTTTTGTAATGCACTTACAAGTATTCGAAACTATGACTACTATCCTACCTTTTTGTATGAAGCTCCTACAATAAGTCTTACTTTCCTAGTGCAATGAACAATGTTGTATTCGTCATAGTACAAATACATTCCTTAAGTTCTTGAAGCTTGTTTACTATGTAAATCAAATACTATATTTAATAGAATCTATGTCCTCTAATAACCATAGATAAATCATTTTTTGTACATGATGTAATACATATCCAATAGTATTCATACTTATCTCTCATAATTTGGTTTGTACATTCTATGAATTGTTATTACGGTATATGAAATAAAGAACCGCATTTGTAACATTCTTAAACTGTCTACAATAAGTATTACTTTCCTAGTGCAATGAACAAGGCTATGTTACTCATAGTAAAACTACATTCCTTAAGTTCCTAAAAGATTGTCTATTATGCAAATCAAATACAATATTCAATAGAATCTTTGTCATGTAATAACAATGGATAAACCGTTATAGGACATAAAAGACCACATTTGTAACCTTCTTAAATTACACCATTTATTTACTCCAAACTTCAAGTCTTTGCAATATTAGAATGTAATTTTTATTAGCATTCAAAATGGCACTTATTTTGGATTGGTTTTCTCAAGTTCTTCGTTATCCACAGGAACAAGTTTTTTTCAAATCTTCCAATCCTTGTCACAACTACATATAAAGGAGCTATCTATAGGTATGCCTCAAACTCACTATCTTTGAACATCTTCATTGTTTAAATTGCATTGCATACTCTCCATGCACCTTTTAAAACTTTCTCTTCCTACATTTATATGTTTACAATGACTCTCTTTTATTTATATACAACTCTTTATGATACAAATTTATTTTAAAATTTTCCTACATAATAAGTTGAAAATTTATTGTATTTCTACAAAAATAGAAAACAATCAACAACACATAGTCTTCAACTTTTTCAAAAACACCAATACCATTTTCCAAAATTGTACAAACTTACATCCTATTTTCCACAAAGTTCCCTCTTTTGTGGCAAATTTACATTATCCGCATTCACGAATTAGAATTTTTCAATTTAATTCCAAACTTATTGCTAACAATATTCAAATTTTGAAAATCCTAATTATCACATTTCAAAATACTGGCAGGCACATTTAGTACACTAAGTACGAACAAAACAATGGCAACATTGACTACAAATGCCATTGCAGATATTCTTGCAGGCATCTCTACTTTGACCCCTGTTTTGCAAGTTGCATCCATCAACTCCATTCAACAGGCTCAGTCTAAACTTCTCAAATACCGTGTTGAACTTTCTGATGGTTTGCATTCCCATCATGCTTTACTTCCTACCCAATTCAATGATCTTGTGTTGGAGGAGGCTCTAGTAAAAGGTTCTATTGTCCTACTTAAACAATATAACTCGAAGATGTTTCACAAATTTACGTACGTGAACATACTCCCATAAGCTTTTCCTTCTTTAATTTTTCCCCCTTCATTCTCTTACTAAATGTTTCACTTTGCAAAATTGCAGGGCTATCATTATTGAAAACTTTGAATTAATTTCAAAGAATGCACCAATTGTTGGGACTCCAACTCCTCTCCTGCAATCTAGAAGCTCCCTCCCATCAAGTAGCACTCAAGCTCCACTGGGATCCTCTCAATCTACAAATGATTCATTTGAAGAAGATGTTGAGCCTCAAAGTCAAAAGAGTATATCCCCTTTTAATCCAATTCCCATAAAAATGTTAACCCCCAACCATAAATATTGGACTATTCAGGGTCGAGCCTTGATGAAATCATCAATTCACGAATATAAAAATGCTGGACATGATGGAAAAGTCTTTGGTTTTGATTTCGTAGACATGGAAGGCTCTGAAATTCATATTTCTTGTTTCAACGAACAAGTTGGAGAGTTTTACCATGCTATTAACTCTGGTAGTCTTTATGTCATCTCCAACGGACGCATCAAAGTTGCAAACACAAAATATAGTAGCTCCCCACATCCATACGAAATAATTCTGCATAGCTCATCAACTGTCATTGCATCCACATCCTTGAACTCCACAATACCCACACATACTTTCCACTTTAAAAGTATCCAGTCATTGTCCTTGTTCCCTATCAATTCCCTTGTCGATGTCATTGGAATACTTCTAGCTATCTCCCCTACATCAACTATTCGTAAAAGAGATGGTACAGAGACAATTAAATGCACTGCTACAATTGTTGATATGTCAGCTTGTACCATAGATGTTACACTTTGGGGTCATCATTGCTATATTGATGGGATACAAATTCCTGATATGCCTGTACAGCCAAATCCTTATGTAATTTTGATTAAATCGGCACGTATTACCACATGGTGTCAGAGAGGTCTTGACACTATTTTCCCAACTAAAGTTCAAATTAACCCAAATTTAGCAGAGACCTCGGCCTTACAAACATGGTATGCCACTACAGATATTGCCAAGCCCTTTACTTCCTTGTCAAATAAACAACTTCCTCCCATACAATTTGCCAATCCAGTCAATATCTCATCTCTAAAAGATAAAAACATGCTTGAAAAGAAAAAAGTTTGCATAAAGGCCTCCATTTCAAATTTGGACCTTGACACCTTCTATTACCTTTCATGTCCTCTATTGGTGGACAATAAAAAGTGTAAAAAAAAGGTTTTGCAAACTTCCCCTACTACATTTCGTTGCCCAAAGTGTTGTAAAGATCTCCTTAACTGTGACTTTAGCTACATGCTCAAAGTGGACTTGAAAGATGCAACTGGTGAGCTCCTCAAAGTTACTGCATTTGAAGGTCCAGCAAATTCATTAATTGGTGTTGCCGCAGAGGATTTTCAACTACTACTTGCTGAACCAAATACTGCTAAAGACATTTTGGATCATATTATTGGTAGCCAATATTACATTGATTTGAGCATCCAACTGATTCCATTTGGTGGAAAAGACACACAAAGCATTGTTAT
>VDFB02297266.1:0-20597 GCA_007258455.2 Sequoia sempervirens | reverse complement strand
GGTCATTTGTTGACTAAAGTCAAAAGCTTTTTGAGTTAACGTTGGCTAAAACGCTCCACGATTGGTCGAAATCACCTTTTTAACTTCAGATCAAACTCAAATCACCTTTTGAGCTTGTGTTAGGTCCCCAAATTTGTGGATCTGAAGCCCAAACATATATATTCAAGGAGATGGCGTCCCCTTCTCATTATTTCATTGTAGGTTGAAGGATAAAAACAGCCACAAAGCTCTCAAGGACGCCATTGAAGATCTGAAGGAGGTTTTCATCCGTTCTTCATTTTTATTTGCAGATCTGAAGCAGGAAAAGATTGCCATTTTGAGGATTGGGTCAGAGATAGTTTTTTGAAGATCAGATAAAACTTCCAATCCACCTTCTGTCTTTTTCCTCTCTTCTTGTCTTAGGTTTTCTTGCATCTGACAGAAAAAGCAACGGGCTACATCAGATCAGATCAACTGGGTATATTCAGCATCATTTTCCGGAGAAACCCATCTCGACAAATTTTCCAAATCGCCAGAAACTTGTCACTCTATTTTTGGGGTTTCTTCAAAAGTTTCGTAATCCAGTTCTAGAACTGTCTGCTCAAAGATTGAAGCACGAACAAAACCCATGTGCCAGATTTTTTCCAGAAAAATACTTCTCGGCAGGGCGCTATTTTTAAGGTTTTCCGAAAATCATCTGAACTAGGTCAAGCTTACAGTCAATCTTCAAGTTTTTCAGGATGCAGTACTCCCAGGTGCAATATGAGACCAAGACGGTCTTACTCCATGATTACCTGAAAACAGTTGACACAAATCTACACCAAGTAAATCCAGTGGTCGATTTGGAGCAGTTAGAAGGCATGAATCAAATAACATTGCAGAATATCGAAGAATCCGGATTGCTACAAGCCGCATCAATTCCCATCACACTACAAAGCATAGAGCTCGTAATCGCTTGTATCAAGCATTACAACCCTACCACCAGAGAAATCAGAGCAGCAGATGGAAGAATTGTTTGCAGTTTAAAGCCTCAGGATATCGAAAGATGTTTTGATATTCCCCCACATCCTAACAGCAAAGTCATATCATTGACGGAATGTGAGAAAGCTTTTGAGACGGCCAAGGACAAATGTCAAAGGATAATGGCCGAAAAATGGCAAAAAGTGACAAAGGCAAGCTTGCCTAAGTTGTTGGGGCGAGGAGAATGTAAAGACGAGTACGCAGTGTTAATCACTCTACTCAACAGAGTCACTGGAGAAGAAGATGGTCGGCAATTCCAGCCATGGATGTACTATGTCATCGCTAAAATCATTGGCAGGAGGGAATACTATGACTGGGCCACTTTGATCAGTGACACACTCCACCGACAAATCACTGGGTATCTGGAAGCTCATAGGTTCCACATGTGCTCCTACCTAGTATACCTAATAGCCTTCCAAGGTGATTTTAGGTTATTGAACAATGTGGGAACCTTAGGTGTGCAGAAGGTTCACGAGTTTTTCACACGCCTTGAGTTTACTCAAGCGGAAAGACACTTCAAGAAGACAAGTGATCACTTCACCATGCACATAGTTCGTGAGCTTAACCATGAGATGCATGTGCGTATTTCACAGACAGCCAGAGAGGCAATGGCGGATTGGGCAGATTGGTTCATCCAATTTCCTACATTCTCCTACATACGCGTGTATGGCTACATTGGCCACCCTGCCATGCTACCAAGACACCCTTCGGATAGGGTAGTCTTCATGGAGTTCCTGAGACAGTTGTCCGAGGTTCATGTCCACTTGCGCTTGAAGAGGGAGACAGCTGTTAACTTTCCCGTTGAAATGGGACTATACAGATGTGAATCCGCGGCAGATGCAAAGATGATGGGTCAAGAAACAAGGAGGTTTAACCTCAAATATCTCATTGATAGAAGATCCTATGATCCCAGAGGACTCTATGCAGCACACCTTGAGCAACACTCGTCACATAAGTCTTCTATGGAAGATGATTGGGTGAATTGTAAAGACGAGTATGAAGTGCGAAGAAGGAATTACAGCAGATTCAGACTCCCACAGATTGCTGATTTCATGTCAGCAGACATTGAGGGCCTGTCAGATGATGAAGGGGAAGTCATTCTCCCACATCTTCATGAGTCCAGTGGTTAGAAATAGCCACCCATTCTCGACAAGAAGAAATCAAGGAAGTTATGATACCTCGCGTAACAGAGTCATTTGCTGTGTTCAAATTTACACCACTTCCACTTCAAGAAGGAACCTAGACAAAGTAATGGTAATCCTCCCAAGGATGAGGGATGTCGTTCCGAACACAGAGGACACCAGTGGAGAAAGCCACACATAGTCCCGAAATAATCACGGGTATTGCTGCCCCAGAACAAAGAGTAGAGACTGCCACCCCTGATTCAGCCGAAGTTATCACAGAGGAACCAACAGCATTAGTTGTTGAAGAACCAGTGGCTGAACCAATGGCGGAAGCAACAACAGTAGAAGCAGCAACAGAAACGGTGCCTGTTATGGAAACAGAGCCGCCCATATCACCAGTATCACAGCGAACACAGGTCCTCATCGACTTGGATTCGCCACCGAGAGACATTACTCCAGCACAGTCTCACACATCTAGCGTTCAAGGGCCTCACGTCCCTCCTAGTGAAGTTCGCCGAGATTCTATTTGGCTCGAAGGTTTCCTAGGAAGGAAGAGGGAAAAACCCTCATATGAGCTTGACTTTACCAAATTCGACCACGTCCCACAAGACACGTCGGCGAAGAAGTTAAAGAAGCAAGTTCACATAGAAATGAATGCAGAATGTGAGATCATCATAGAGACTGCCACTCCACCAGTAGAGAAAAGCATACACGAGGTTCAAGTAGAGGACTACACTTTGTCTCAACTTAACCTCGGGAAGACTACACGACAGGTGGAGGCGGACCTTCTCGGAATAGCTTCGGTGAGCGCACAAGAAAGGATGGCCAAGGCTGGTAAAGAAAAGGCAGCCTTAAAGGCTGAAAATCAGAAACTGAGGTCTTACATCACCAGCTTGATACATGGCACACCCAACGTCTCAGCCCTACCAGCAGGACTACTAGACCTCCCCGCCGAACAAAATCATCGGCAATTGTTAACATTCGGCAAACACTTGAGAAATCAGGTGGAAGAGTTTGTTCTCAAGGGTAGATGCGTACTGGGAAACCTATACCAGTTACGGGATAGAGCACATGAACTTCATGTGGAGATCCAGCAGTCGGAACAAAGGATTGCAGAAAAGAGGCTTGAAGACGAAAGTACAATTGCAGATTTGCAATTAGCATATCAATCAGTATACTCTGAGGAAAACAAGCAACATCTGTTTGCTTGGAAGGAACAATTGGCGTACAAGGTGAAATCCTACGACGCTCATTCAGTAGAGATGATTGATTACAGAAGGGTGGTTGCCACTATTATCAACTTCGCAAGAATGTTGGTAATATCTTTCCCTTGCATGGAATATCAGCGTGAGGGAGGAGAATACGTCGAGTTGGTGACTGTACAGAACCAGTTCAGGGATGTCATCCGCAGCACCTTTCTTGACGATCCAGAGGGTTGTAAGCTGGCTAAGGTAGCAGCTTTATCGGCCAAGTTAGAAGAGGCAGCATCTCAATGCATTGACTTCGGAAATCAGCTCACAACGGGTGAGGTCATGCTCCGACGCCACGTCATCATCCTACAGAGCATTAACTCCCCAGAAGCTGATGAGGTCAATCAATGGATTGAGACACTGTTGATTAATGGCGAGCCATAAATGCACCAGAGAAGGACGCCATACACACTCCAAGTGGCATTCATGAGACTTGAGTTGACTTGATGCTTCTTTCCAAGTCAACTCAAGATGCTATTAAATGTAGTTGGAGTTAACTTGATGCTTCTTTCCAAGTTTAACTCCACTTTCCTTAAATCATGCATTGTCAGATCCCACTAATTAAGGATGTCTAATTTTGCACTTCCATCATTTAGGGATCTTTAGATCTCCACTAAATGTGGATGTTCATTTTGGAGGAGACTTTTACATTTAAGTCAACCTTGTTGTTTCTAAATAATCAAGTACGCAGCTTGACTTTTGAAAGGACTTTCGCTTAACTCAAGTAGCTTTCCAAGAATCATGCTTGTCTTCCTATTTAGGAATAAATCTTGCTAATTGATTGGCAAGAACTTCATAATATTGATGAATCAAGTGAGGATTTTTGGGTTTCTGTACTCCTTGAGTTCTATAAATAAGAGCCTTGGGTTCATTGTTTGTTTAACCTTTACTTGTTATGCAAAATTGTTGCACCATTGTTGCCAACAGCTTTGAAAGTGAATATTTGTTCACTCTTGGATGAGAGTTCGTTGGTTGATTGTAATTGTGCATGATTTTGTGCCTTTGCTCTCCCAACTTTTGTAGTTCGTTGATAAAGCATTGAAGAAGAATATCAGAAGGCGCTTGCATTTTGATCATCTTATTTGAGTTATGTCTACGTCCTGTGTTTAATAGCTTGTTGTCTCATTTCCCTCCTCGGATAGGAGTCCCTCCTCCTTGGATATTTGTTATTGACAGTTGTCGTTTGATGTTGTTTACTGTGTTGACTTCCAAGCTATACTTCGGATAGGAGTCCCTCCTCCTTAGCAAGCTCGTTGGCCAAGGCATCGTGATTTTGTTGTTTCTAGTAAACTATTTCTTAAGCTCATACCTCGGATAGGAGTCCCTCCTCCTTGGCAGATCTCGGATCTAGTTTACCGTGCAGAGTGTTTGCTTGTACCAACCTTATCCCAGTGTATACCCGAGAGTTCAGAGCCTCGGTCATATCCTCTGGAGATGGTGAATTCAAGTGATCCAACCATCCCATTCCCGCTCCTTTACCCTCATGCTCTGTTCATCTTGAAGGTATTGGATAGATAAAAGCTAGTTAGTCGTAGTTAAGATCTGCAGAAACCAGAGAAAAGCTTAGCTACGACGCATTGTGTTTGTGCACCCTTGTGTCCTGCCGCTGAAGCATAAAAAGATAGGAACTTAGTTAAACATTTCCCTTCCCTACGCATTGCTCCCAGCAGAGAGGGACTTCTCCTCTTTAAATAACGAAGAAGTGTTGCAAAACATTTGAAATAGCTGAACATTTACAATCAGCACTCCAGAGGTGCTAATTTAAACGCCAACAAATTACTATTTGGTAGGATCTTCCACTTATAAATTATATATAATTAGATTTTCAACAATTATATTGTGGCCCATTTATGTAGGCTAAGTTGATAGTCCTCTAGCTGCAACAAGATCTTTGAACATGATTATTTTTTTGAGCTCATTTATACCCAAAGAAACCAAGGGCATACAAGGCCTCTAATGATCATGAAGAATATAGGAAGCATAGAGAGCATGTACTAATATTATTTTTTTAATTTTGTATGGATAAGAAACCACATTTCATACAGAGAATTCATGACAAGTATTTTCTTTATATAATGCTTGTAACAATTGTTTGATTTGGTAAAGTCCAATTGAGATGATTATAATCTTATTATTTTTACTCATATTCTATGTTTATAAAAATGTAAAACTCTTATAAAAATTGCAACTTAGATTCCGGGTAAGTGCTAAAAGTTGGGTCCACTTTTTAGAAAAAAAATTGAAGTGCTTTTCCTAAAAATCAAAGTTTGTTATACTTCAAGTATAAATTTGAAGCACTTACACATAGAATCTTAAGAATTTTGAGTCTAAGCCAAATAATGTACATTCTAATATCTAAATGATAAAATTAATTTTGTATAGAATATACAAAAATTACTTTTTAAAAGTCACCTTTTTAGGGCCATACACATGCATATTTACAACAAACATAATTTGACCTAAATAGAAAATGTTTTATAATTCCTTTTAGGGAAAAATGTGTATTATAGTGAATTTCACTGAGGATATTTTTATATATTTTTTAAATGTATATTTTTAATTAATTTTGTATTGGCTCTAATTACTATTTTTGAAAACCCCTCATGTATGGAAAACATAATTTGAACTAAACTAATCATAAAATATTGTTTTATTGTGTAAAGAATGATGTCTAGATCGATACATATAACTTTTTTGAAAATTTATTAAAAATTATTATTAAAAAAATACTAATACATGATATTTCAAGTTTATAGAGTAGTTTACTAGAAAATTAATTTATAAATAGAAATAATTCCCAATTATAAAAAAAAATATTACATTTAAAAACTAGACATCATCATTTATAATAGGTTTAACTTTGTCAAAAAATTCTAAAAACAAAATCTTCAGCCATATTTAAAAAGTTAGTTTTTTCCTTGTTTTCATGGTATTGTACTTATAGTCCAAATGTAAGACTTGTTTTTCTAAGCCTTAAAAAACAATAAAAAAAAATCCATAGATTTCTAATTTCTAATTTTATGAAATGTGTACCCATTCTAAAAAGGAGGGATAATATGATGTAAGTTATATAAACTTGTCTTTTAAAAGGCTTACTCAACCCATGATTTTTGAAAACTAAATAGGCACCAATTTTAAAATAAAATGGATACCCATTTCATAAGGGTATAAATCTAGGTTCAAGAGTCTCCATCCTATACCAAGACCTATTTTTTTAAGTGAAACTGCAACTGCTCCTATCAATATTCTTTTTTCAATCCCAACACTTTCCCTAAAAAGTGGACCCAACTTGAACATACCCTTTCATTAATATATGTGCAATTAAAAAAAATTATTGACCTCTATGGTATTGTAGGTATAATGAATCAATGATTGTGAAGCCCTTATAGAAATTGGGACATTTGTTTAGTTTAAGTGTGCAAATGAATAGGGAATCTATTTTATTGTTGATTTTATTATAATGTACAATAGTTTTGATATATATTTTCCTTTGTGGGTTATAAGCACTTGTCTTTAAAAGGCTTACTCAACTCCATGATTTCTTTTAATCCAGGACAGAGGTTGATCAATGATTGATATTGATTGTTGATCAATATCTAATTTCAAGACCCAAAAGAAAGATTAGGCTAAGGGATCCTTTTAAAATGCAAAAGCTATGACCTCATGTGGAAATCAAATAAAAATCATCCAATAAATACAATAATACAAAGTGTAGATTCATTAAATTTTAGTCTTATTTCTTTTATAAAAATATTTTATAAAATGTTTAGTTTGTGTTTTCTCCTTCACCTTCTAATAGTAGATTTTTGATTGGTGGCAAGAGGATCTAACCCTAAACCTGCTTGTATCAATAATAAGAGCATAAGGGGCATTATCCTCAAACTCCCATAATGGGAAACTACCCCCTTGACCCCAAGGTGCACTACCCCTTGACCTTGCCAATGGTTATTTGCCATATAGGGGATTGCACCAACCAACTATGAAAATTTTTAAAGGAAGGATTCTCTATGGTAATTATTTACTTAGCTACCATTCACTATGGTTTTATAATTTAATTCCTATCAATGTGTATAAATTTGCTAGAAAAATTAATATTTTTTTAGAAAAAGTAAAGATTCACTAGAATTTTATAGATAATTTGAGGGGCCTTTTCTTAAATTCGTCGATGATTAATTTTTGTATCATAGAAAAAATATTTAGTTAAACATGACACATATAATTTTCACATTTTTTTGGGTGATACATATTATCCTAAGGACCTTGATATCATTATAAGCACAAAAAATAAATTCTAATAATAGGTATATTTCATTGGATAAATCTCTATAGCACGCAAAATTTATAACTAAATGGGGTCTATGTAGACATGGCCTTACAATCCAATATATGTAATTCTCATTCTAACCAACGTGCCACTAGCCATATCTATGCTTTGAATCATCCCAACAAAGTATCTTTTGTAAATAAAATTTTCTCAGAGAAATATTTCTTTTGGATCATGCATTAGAATACATGCATTAATTATGATCATAAAAAAGTAAACTCTTTGATTGGGTAAAAATTGTTAATGTTGATTCATCTATCAGACATCTCCTGTGAGATCACTTGCAATCAAATGCATGTCATAGAAAAGAGAGAAAAATATTAGATTTACTATGGAGGCTAAAGAGCTTCATTGATGCAAAACACATGAATAATCTAATTGAATAATATAGTAATGATGAATTACCTTGATAAAAAAGATAAATAAATTCTAGATGAAACTAAGTGAGGATTAAATTAGATCATGACATGTTTACTCATCCCATGACTTTAGAAAGCACATGACCTTAAGTAGTTTAAGCATGCTAAAGTGTAAAAAAGAATCTAATAATTAATTATGAAAACTTCATTTCCATCTAAATATCCCTTAAGTGAAACACATAGGAGAAGCTAAAAAATCCAATGATGAATGCATAAAAATTATTAAAAAAAATGAATCATAACAACTAGGTGTGATGAGGTACCCATGCAAAAATAAAAAAGATATATCATAACCAAAGAAAAGGAGAAACCATATAAGAAAAAATCCTCTCCAAAAGAGAGGAAGACATGAATAGGATAGGAAAACATATGGACTAAGAAGCCTACAAAATAAATGTCCAAAAAGAGTGGAACACAGAACTGACACCATTGAAGCATAAAGAAGTTGAAAGAAAATATAAAAAATGGTTTGAATAGTTCTTAAACTAAAGAACCTCCTCTAGAAAATCAAGATGATGATCAAGATCAAAAGATAAAACATTACATGAGAAACTCCAATGACCCCTACTCCAAACAATGATCAAATGGATAACCAAGGTAACAATTCTGATAATCAAATATATACAAATCGCATTAATCTACATGAGTAACCCCAATAACACTATTCAACTAAAGAAAAGAATATTGCAAGTCAAAAATATAGGTGCCAATAGTCTCAAGAATATTGATCAACTAAGGATGAAAGGTCGCCTCCACAAACAAGAATTCAAGAGTGTCTATATGATATATGTTCCATCTCATCGAAATGCATGGGTAGCCAGCTGCTGCATCCACCTAGTATATAGGAACAAAAGCTAGATACATAGCTCACTCCAAATCAAACTAAGGAAGCTTTAGCACCCAATGATATGATAACCCCTATAATTTTGACAAGGGAGAGGTATGGGATGGGTACATTGGAACCATATGTCACAAATGTAGTGCATGAAGGAGAAGAAATAGCATTAGTACATGCACATGATAACAACTACAACTAAAAGGGTGTGAAAAACAAGGAACACATGCATGAAGATAGAAAAGTTTGTGATTATAAATAACAAAGCACACTCCAAAAACACCTATGACACATTATAAAGTAGTGTGAGTATACACCTCAGACTTGACATGATATACAAGATCCCCAAAATATGTGTACAATATGTGGAAATTTATCTTAGTGTATTTACAAATGAATATGTGAATTCAATAGATGATTATAATTCCTAGAAAGGACCATATATGCTAAAAAGACATATAGATTGGCTAAAAAAAAAGCTCATCTCCCATGCAAATAGAATTGTTTCGATGCCAAAATATCTAATTAATCAACTAGAATGTGCAGTAATGAAAAATTGAATAAAACAACTAGGAATGTCTAATTAACAAGGTTTTAAAAATTTAACAAACTAAAAGTAATAAATGATAAATATTTTTAAATTTTTCAATAAAAAATCCAACTTAGTAATCAACAAGGTTTCCTTTGTACCAACACCTATGAGAGAAATTAAACACAATCAATGTGGTGGTTTTCAAGAATTCATTCAATAAGGGATACATCTCACTCACTGTGGAAACAAATGCCATATTTTGAGCATCCTGGATCCAATCCCTATCCCCAATCCAAAATCCAATATGACAATCCCATTTGAATCTATCCATCCCATACCAAAAAATCTAAAAAAAGAAAAAAATAAAACAATAAAAAACAACTTTAAAAATAAAATATGTCCAATGGTGAAAACCATTCCTATGGAACCTTAGATAGGTACCATGATGAGAACCCATTCTTATGTATCATTCATAACTTTACCATCTAAAATAACCCTACACTTGGGGACAAAATCATCCCATCCTATCTACACCACCATATCCATATCCATCCATTACATCTACATATCTACCCCATCATATCCAATTCATCCTTCCTTCCCACTTTTAACCTTAATAAAGGTAGAACATACTATTCAAACATTCTTTAGACATATCTTGATGTGTAATCAAACCTTTTCACCATCCATGAGTGCTCTAAATTAAATATAACTCTAATACCTTGAGCCATCAAACTACCATGTGTGCTTTGCACATGTGTACTCTAGAAAATATTTTCTTCCACACTCATCCTTCAATCACTTGGTATGTCACACAAATTTGAAAATCCCCTTGATCTCTTCTCATATATTGGAACTACTAGGAAAATATAGTATTAATCTCTTTTCAAACTATTATGTAACTCAACCAATAGGGTGGATCTTAACCATATTCCTCTTGTCAATCAAGGGGGAATCATTTTGAAAAAGTTCCTCAACGCATAATCTCTTGGAAATGATCCATCTATATCCTTTTAGGGGTCTATAATTATATGTACATTTAGGAGGCTAGCTCCAATTTGTGTCCCTAATTTAAAATATCTAATAATTGACCATCTAGCTACTCAATGGCCCACTAGATTTGCAATGTGTGTTCCCTTTATAAGGCAAAAATGTACTCAAAATTCCACCCCATAATCAAGGAAGGGTATTTGAAAGAATATGCTACATAATAGGAAATCTTGTACAAATCATTGTACACATAGGCTAACATGTCAACACCCCAAGAAAAGATCTTGCCTTGAACCACCTATTAAATAATAGGGTCCTAACTATAAAATAAAATTTTATTTCCTTATTATAATCATAACCTAGTGGCAATGAGGTTGGTGGTTGATGAAATAATTTCTAAAAAAGCATCATCTAATATTCTATCATTCCTCTAGAGTGAAACATTTTTAATTTAGCCTCAATTTACCCTTTTAAGTCATTGATGAAATTACTTCTAAAATGCATTGTCTAGTCTTCATGTATTTCTAGAAATATAATTTTAAATTATTTTTGATAATCATGAACAAACCAATTTTTCATAGCTTGGTTTATGCTCTAGTGAATCAACATATGTAGTAGGGCTAGATTAGAATACTACAATTTTTTTAAAAGCATCTCAACATGGTGTTCTAAAATTATTCTCAAATAATTGGTACCATAGTATAGCCCAATATTCTAGATTGAATGAGGCTATGCAAACATTTTTTTGCATGGGGATTTGATTCAAGATGAAATATTTTATTTTGGTAAATCCAACTATTGGGGTTACCTTCACCAAATTTAGGAAAATAAAGTTTGGATGTATGTTATGGATGTTCCACAAAATTGTGCTCTCCTCCAAAGGTGTGATGCCTTAAACTTTAATTATGTTAAGAGGATCTATGTTGGCCACCAAGTTGTCCTTATAGTTATAGTTGTGAAAATGAAACATACATTGCATTATATTTATTGTTGAGATTAATAACACAAGATTCATTTTCTTCTATCTTGTCATTTTTTTCTTTGTTTGATGGTCTTGTGCCCTATATAAGTGAACCATAGATTTTTGGCACCAATGCACTTCTCTAGCTCTTCTAGGGTTTTTCACCTAAAAGGACAGACGTAGGGCCAAAAATGCTAAAGGGTTCATTCAAATTATGTTATGTGTGATGATATTTAAGCTAAATGAAATGAACTAAATGTAATTAAGTGATCTAAAAGACTGATTATGGATGCAAAACTAAGATTTATGCTATGATGGAAAACACAATGTGATATGCAATAATGAACTAAGAATGAATAAAATGAAAAACTGAAAGAAATGGGTTCAATTAGAGTGAACTTGGGCAATATTTGAGGAATCTGGAATGGTTTGAATGTCAGCTCTTCAAAATTATTGAAAATCAATAGCTGGACTCATTTTCCTAGTGTGGCAAATTAGTCTTGCTTCTAGTGAAAAACTTTTTGGAAATAGGGTTCTCACTATCGATCCGATCTGAAAAATCTAGATTTTCAAATGTAAGGTGGGACTCCATCTCCATCGGGTGGTGAATCAAATTCTCTCCCAAAATTTTGAGAAATCAAGAGACAACTCTACAACAACAACTGAAATGTTCATCATATTGCCAAAGTTAGTTTTGCAGGAAACAGATAGAAAACCTTCACCAAGATTGAAATATGAATAAGTTGACTTGAAGCACCTAGTTGACTTGTTCTCCACTTTTCAACACCTAAATACTTGTTAAATTTGTACACAAAAATTCTCGCAAAACACACATGCAAGAGGGGAGAAATGGTTGAGAGTTAGCAAATAGGGGTTCGCCTTGGTCAAACCCCACTTTGGTAATCAAACCCTTGATAAAATAATGAAATGCAAGAGAATTATAAACAAATAACATGCAAATGCTACCAACTTACCAAACCCCTGCGGATGAAAAATCTAAAGTTGTGCCAATGGATGCTCCAGTGTTTGATTTATGCTTGATTTGATGTTGCAAGGTGCTTGAATGCTTGAATGTGATGTGAAATTGTAGGAGATGTAAAATGAGGTGAAAATAACTTATTTATACAATCTTGTGCCTTAGTAACCTGTTAATACCTTATCACAGGTTGACATCAAGTGATTTTGAATAAAAATCCGAAAGGAAATTTTAAAAAATTTGAATTTGGAGCCAAGGGGGACTTATTCGCCACCCATGGCAAATGGATCCCACCTAGGACCTGAAAATGGGTGTCAGGAATTAAGTCATGTTTAATGTAGTTTGTCGGGTTTATATTCAAAAATGCAATTAATTAAAGCTTATAAGGGCATAAAAGGGTCAAATAAAGCATAAGAAAGAGATAAATAGTGAAGTTATGCCTAGAAAAGTGTGAAATCTTGTTACAAGACATTACAACACTTCAATATAGGACTTGATTAGTGATGAAAAGGTGATTTTTAGGTAAATTGCAATGAATAGAGTCTAGAAGAGTGTAGAAATGTTTTACAACACCTCATAACACCTTCACAAGACATCATTGTTTGAATTTTAGTACCTAAATATGCATGTTCAATCCATGTTACAACATGAAATCAAAGCAAAATAGACCAAACATCATGAAACAAGATCTAAAAGGACATGAAAATGACAAGGGGCCATTTTTCTATGACACAATAAGAGTTTTCCAAAGTGAGGAGTTGAGAATAATGATTTTCAACTAGTTTGAATCACTTTTCGTTCGCAAAAGATATATTAAAGTTATATATAAAAATGATCATCTTGGAAAGAAGGTCATAATAGTATAGCTGACCTAATGACTTAAATATATGGCCTATTCTAAATGAATAATACCCTATGAAAAATAACTGAATGCTTCCTAGTTTGTGAGATTTTTATGCTAAATTTTTTTGGTAGACAATAGAGGAATCAAATGTTTGAGAATCAAATAGTAAAAGATATTTATACTTACATTGTAATACCCAATATATCATTATATAAATATTCTTCAAATCTACTTAGATCAACCAACCTCTAATTGAATATGCCTAAATCTTTTATAAATCTAGGGTTTAATTCAAAAATAACTAGGCTGGGGTGTGTCTATTTTGTAGTCTCTTTGATATACTTTCCCCATTTGTAAATAATGAATTGACATGATATTTCACATCTCTTTAACTATGGAGGATATTATCTTTTCATAGTTGCACTATAATGTCCTTGAGTTAAATAGAGAGCAACTTCCTAGAACTAACTATTAACTAACACACTATGGATTATAAATAATTGATTATTTACTATAGAATTTTTTTTTTTTAATTGTAGAGGGTCTTTTGATATATATAACTAAAGGTATGTGGAATCTCAAAGCTCTATACAAATATTTTTTAAGGCCTAGATATTGGTTAAAGTTGAATTCAATCTCACTTCACACATTGATTTAATGTACTTGGCCAAAAATAATAGTTGATTAAAGATATTTTAAATCACAAGGAGCTCCATAAGTTTTCTAACCAAGACCATGATTGTAGGAAAAAAATCACTTGTAAATGATATCAAATGCGAGTAACATACAAAAAGACATAGTGTTAAAAAATTAGCTTCAAATATGCTTGTATTAATGAATTAGGAACAATTATTGCAAGCCTCTTAAAAGGTTCAACCTCTTTGATATCTATTCTTTATAATAAAATGTGATTCCAAGATGATCTATGCTCTTTATTACAATATCAATATAAAGGAATAACAAGGAGTAACTTATAAAGTATAACCATTATAAGGATAAATCTGCCCACTAGTATGAAAATATTATAACTTTAGGTGATGTATGTAGAATAAATCCACATAATGTAATTATAATAGTGAAATTTACATATACCTTTGTCATTTCCCATTTAGTTTTGTGTCTATTTGAGGGGATTGCTTTAATGCTTAGACATATCAATAAATAATGTAATCTTGTGAAATATCTAGTTCCCTTTCCCTATCCTATCCACCTACCTAATTACATATTTTTCTATACACCTACCATTTATCCTCTTTCATATATTCACACAACTTTATACATTCACCCTATCAACTTAGTTGTGACACATATACACCCACTTATTTTTATGAACATCCTACCTATTTTTTATGATCACAAGGTTCTCATTATGATCATGGAATTGCCTACCCAAATTAAATTTTTTAAATTCAAATTTGACCAACTTCCCACCTTTATCATTCTTATTTTGTGCCAACTAAACATAATTTCTTATGATATGTTGTGTTTCCCTTATAAATAAGGCATTCAATATTAATTCTAATAATCCCTAAGGGATTAGACAAATAATTCAAATTTTATTTGTATCTAAACACTTCAATTGGTTCTCTAAAAGGAATATAGATTCTACACCATAATAGAGGCCTTTGCATGACTAGACATTGTTATTTTCAATATTATTCAAATTATAAGGATTATTCTAAGGAAAAGAACCTTGTGACTCAGTGACAATATTTTAAGTTATCTTTAAATGTTTTCAATCAACATATGTCAAGAAACATAGAATAAATCAAAATTATGTTAGACAACATGAACAAAATAGTCTATAGATCACAAAGGACAAGTTCTTGGGTATGAGACAAATTTATGGTTGTAGACTCATCCCTAATTGTTATACTCGTCCTTACACAATCACAACCAAGTGTTCTAATTCCCATATAGTTAACTTGCCTATTATTTACTATTCTATATTTTGAGGTGTATCAAATTGAAACCCATATTAGATTTCATTATTTAATTATTAGGTTAATTACAATTATTTATTTATATTATTGATTGTTATAAATTATCAAAGTATCAAAAATCAACTTATTTCATTTGTTAACCCACATTAATTTATTCTTACTTAAACGCGCATCTTATTAGATTAACCTAAGTTACACTTAAGGAAAGTTTGTTTTCCTTTACACAAATAATAACTAAATTATGATTATTAGAATGTTTAAAATAGTAAAAGATTAGAACATAAAATCCTAAAAAATGACATCCACTTTTTACAAATTAATTTGTAATTCTTTTAAAAAAATCATAAAATAATCACAACAAACTTTCAAGAAAAAATATTATATTAACGTTTCAAATCATATAAATAATATTTTTAATCCTATAATAAATCACATAGTGCTTATAACATAAATACATGAGTGTTACACACTATTTTTCTTCAAAATGTGAATTTTCTTATATTTGTTATCTTTTTCAAAAATGTTATGGAACTTGGTAATTTATTCTTCATTGTTGAAATAATCATCAAGAATATCAACCACTATTTATGAAATACAAGTTGATGAGCTTGACTCAAAAACTATACAAATAAACTTTGATAAAAACATGATAAATGCATTTGTTTTTATTTCAAGACGTCATTTCAACTGTATAGTGAACGACCAAATAGCACATAATCATTGACCAAATTAAACAATAATCATGATGACATTTTATGTTAGGTAAAAATAAAAATGTAAATTAGCACGTGACCATTTTTAAAAAATTTGAAATAAAAGAAAGTAAGATTTAAAAAATATATCTGAAAGAATAAAAGAATATAGAGTAGATTTAAAAAAGGTTACGCCAAAGAGAAAGAAACAAGAAGGAAACTTTACTTGTTTAAGTTTATAAAGAGAAGAAGCACGTTTAAATTAATTTGAATATTGAAATTTTGTAATGTCTCGTAGATGAATTAAAACTCTTAAAAATAAAAAATAATAATAAGATGTCACGAGCATTATAGAAAATGCATGGTAACTTAAATTCGAAGCGATTCTTTACTTAGTTGACATTAATGGTACTTTCTCTTCACAAGTAAATTTCAGATTATTGTGAGGTAACAATTTGTACAGTAAAAAATTTATATTTCGTATTTTTTATGTTTTTTATTTATTTTAGTATTTATAAAAAATATAAAATGATTATTTTAAGTTTTTCTTATTGTAAATTGTTTCGACAATATTTTAGATGTGATTTTTGCATCGTAAATTTTATGTTCTATCTTCTTTTTTTTCTTTTTTATCATTTAGAGCATTAATATGTCATGTTATTGTCTTCTTGACATGATTATCTACATTTGTGTCTCCTTGAATCATCCTTTTTGTTCCTCATTCAAACACTTGTCTTTTCACAAACCCTAAGACCCAATTCACGTCTAACAATCAAATAGAGCCCAAGATTACTAGTTTAAGTGGTCTTGAACAAAAATGGAAAGCAAACGTTCAATCTCACTTAAACTCCTCTTAGACACACTACTTCTAGCTACCTAGGTCTTCCTCCATTGTTGCACGTACCACCTTGCTCTATAAATACACCTAGAAACACACACTCGAAACCGATTCATCCTACTTTTATTGGATCAAACCTAAGGTTTTGAGTGAGGTGGGACCTAAATGTGTCATATGCACCAATTTTTTTCCTTTTAGGCACTAACAAGTATAGTAATAGGATTTAAGATTAGTGTTAAGACATTGGGATTTATGTCAATAGGTACAAATGACATGATCACACAAGTGCATGAAAGCAAACACAAAGACATGCAATTTAGTCTTAACCAAAACCTTAACAGACGATAGAATCCCAATCTTAGTCTGATAATTTTATTTCTTTGTATTGTCTAATAGAGTGTTTGCAATAATCCAAACATGCATCTTATCCCATTTTCTTTTCCTTGCAATTCTATATATTTTACTTGTTTAATCGTAATTCTTGTGTTCATTTATTTAAAGTAAATATGAAATGTATTTAATGCTTTAACATTTTCCCTTTCCTTCCAAAACCCTCTTTTGCTACCTATTCCTCCTTGCTTGCATTTTTGCTTAATTAGGCATAGGATTTCCTTCCTCTAGAAACTACATAGAACTAATCACTCACACACTCTACTTTGTTTGTCTTGTCCCTCATAAAATCTAAAATACTATTATTTTCTTCCCCTCACTTTCTTACATCTTCATACACATGTACACATCCATTGTCGTACATGTCCTTTGGTTAGAGAACCCACTTTTGAGGTTTTATTCTACATTTCTCTCACTTCTTACATTTCACTTCTCTTACCTATTCTTTCTTTTTATATTGCTACCTCAGTTTCCCTATCCCCGAGCAATTCCCTTTTCCTCAATTTTTTTCACTAGTGATCTAAAAATTGCATCAAATGAGGTGAGACTAGTTTTACACCTTACCATTGTTAGAACATCAAATTATTACATAATTGATTATGAGGATTTTTTCAATTAGTTAAAATTGTTAAGTAAATAATTGAATACTCAACATTTATTAATCAAATCATTGAATACTCAACATTTATTAATTAAATCAAGTCAATTTAGTATTTACTATGAAACATATCCACTTTGATGATTGGTAATTGATATTAGTACAAAGTATTACATTTTTAATTGTTGAAACAATATCATATATAAATACATCATAAACTCCTTTTACTTTTATATATTTGACATTGAATTTGAAAGGAAACTTGAAGTCATCTAATGACAATATCCACATAACCCAAATGAGAAATCAATGCAAATAAGTACTCAAAATCCATATGCAAGAGAATAGGCAACATACCCATGAAAAAGTGATACAAGATATACCCTAGAAAAATTCTCAAAAGGGAAAAACGCAACCTCCAAAATCATCCTTGACTCATGTATTATTTAACAATAATCATTACAATACATCTTCAGAGCCTCCATGAACACCTCTAAAACACTAAGGCTCCTCAATGCATCCTCCATGTGTCCAAACATGTAACCACGCATCCCATGTCATGCTTCAAATATGCACTCTTTAGAAGAAGACTCAAAACCCAAACTAGCCAACTTTAGACAACTACCCTTGTGTTTTTGTTTATGGAAACAAGCTCACACAAAACCACCAAATGGTATTACATAAAACCATATGACTAAAACCATGAGATTACAAAACCATGACTCCACATTTAATATTGGGTACTTTATTAATTAACTTTCCTCAATTTATTAAATAAATACATTTTTACAACTTACATTCAACTTATGTCCTAATGTTACATGCATCGTATAAAGTGGCCTCATTAACATTAACTCCTAGTGATGCACATACTTCTAGGTCCCCCTAAGTGCACCACACACATAATAATAAATTAAACATTATAAACATTATGCAAGGGAAAGTACAAGGGTATGTGCAGGATCATGGTATGCCAAAAAGTATAATATTTAGGGTATGTGGTCGAATTTAATTTTTTTTTTCAACACCCAAAATTAATGAAACGAAAGGTTTAGAGGAGATTCTCAGCTTTCCAAAAATATAAATTATGATTTAATTTGAATTTAATAAATAATTATTATTCATTTTCTATTAGAATTTACGCACTAAAGTCCCGACGCAACGATATTGAAAACATCTAACTCGTAATTTCTGTATCATATTTTTGAATCCAAAATATGCCATTCTATGCTTTACATACTATAGATTAAAAAAAATGTACCAATTTCATGAATTTTTGACCAAGTTAAGGTGGCTGCATTGCATGAGTTTTATATTTTCAAGTTGTAATAAAATTTATAATTAATTATTTACTGGAAAAAATTCAAAAAATATGCATCACATCTGGACATGAGTCCTCACTTATATATAAAATATTACAAAAATATTATCATTTTATTATGGTTAGGTGGTTCTATCGCATCCTACTTCTTTATTTTTCCTAAAATTTAAGTACTACTACATTGAAATTTCAAAATTTTCACCAAATAGATTTTTATTTATTTTTAAATAAAACCTAGTATTTTAGAAACTACATTTTCACAAATTATATTCTTACATATTTTGAAATAATAGATAACTTATTCAAATATTTACGGCCAAGTTAACACCTGCTTTTTTCTGAATTTTTGCCACTTAAGGGCCTCATTACATACCATACCAAGACATGCCCACAATAACACCTAATTCTAGCATTCTCTCACTTGTTGTACATACATTGCATATGAAGGGATAACAACTAACCTTAACATGTGAACAAGGGAACAATCCCTATAGCCACATATACCATCAAGGAATCAAAGTGCTCCATGTGCTCCATCAAGATATATATAACAAGAAAAAAGGTGATCACCATCCCAAGCATGAATGCTCTCATCTCCCATTAAGCTAATGCACAAAGATAAGAATCCATCCAAAGAGAAGCCACACAAACTGTCTCAACGAATCATAAGTCCTACCTCAACTAATATCCCAAACACAAACACTCAATCCAAAGGTATCAATATGCACCAGTAGCTGTCAAGATACACTAACCATATTTGAAATAGAACCCACAACAAGTGCTATTACATCCAACTATCCATACCTCCAAGGTATACAAAACAAATTAAACTTGTGCCATCAACATATATACCCATAAACTGTAATCACAAGCTCCATTTGCAAACCTGTCAAAGAATGGCATACACATGCAAGAGCTCCCATTGCACGGGTAAAGCAAATCTGAAAATGATCAAGGCATACCAATTATACTAATAGAATCACATAAAAGGTGTAAACAACATCATGTAGTAGAACATCCACAATGATATGCAAAATCTATAAATAAATAACATGTAAGAACAATTCTCACGACAAGTCCCCATAGCTCTCCCATGTTCTCCACACCCAACAAAAAAAGAGATAAAGGAATCTTCATGTCATCACCCAAGAACATAAGTGAAAACACATGACCACGAGCTAGTGATCACAATAGCTTCAACGAAACCTCAAAACCAATGTAATGTGAAACCAAACATCCAAGAAGATAACCAAGACCAAAGAGAGAAACACTACACATCATACACCTATAGAAATTCCTTCTACATACACCTCTAAATGCTAATTGTGTCAAGGTTGATCTTCTCCATAATACCCCAAAATAAAATCCATAACAATACCCAACTGTTCAATCACAAAGATCAAACATAACATATTTATCATGTAACTAACATGGATGCAAGCCTCTCAAAACAAGAAGATCAAACTCAATGTAACCATTCCCAAAGAAGGAAATAAGCCCATAAACCATCTCCTAAGATCCTCATAATGGAATCAAAATATCAACTCATATATGCAAGGAA
>VDFB02297265.1:0-28565 GCA_007258455.2 Sequoia sempervirens | reverse complement strand
TAGTTCCCTTTCCCTATCCTATCCACCTACCTAATTACATATTTTTCTATACACCTACCATTTATCCTCTTTCATATATTCACACAACTTTATACATTCACCCTATCAACTTAGTTGTGACACATATACACCCACTTATTTTTATGAACATCCTACCTATTTTTTATGATCACAAGGTTCTCATTATGATCATGGAATTGCCTACCCAAATTAAATTTTTAAATTCAAATTTGACCAACTTCCCACCTTTATCATTCTTATTTTGTGCCAACTAAACATAATTTCTTATGATATGTTGTGTTTCCCTTATAAATAAGGCATTCAATATTAATTCTAATAATCCCTAAGGGATTAGACAAATAATTCAAATTTTATTTGTATCTAAACACTTCAATTGGTTCTCTAAAAGGAATATAGATTCTACACCATAATAGAGGCCTTTGCATGACTAGACATTGTTATTTTCAATATTATTCAAATTATAAGGATTATTCTAAGGAAAAGAACCTTGTGACTCAGTGACAATATTTTAAGTTATCTTTAAATGTTTTCAATCAACATATGTCAAGAAACATAGAATAAATCAAAATTATGTTAGACAACATGAACAAAATAGTCTATAGATCACAAAGGACAAGTTCTTGGGTATGAGACAAATTTATGGTTGTAGACTCATCCCTAATTGTTATACTCGTCCTTACACAATCACAACCAAGTGTTCTAATTCCCATATAGTTAACTTGCCTATTATTTACTATTCTATATTTTGAGGTGTATCAAATTGAAACCCATATTAGATTTCATTATTTAATTATTAGGTTAATTACAATTATTTATTTATATTATTGATTGTTATAAATTATCAAAGTATCAAAAATCAACTTATTTCATTTGTTAACCCACATTAATTTATTCTTACTTAAACGCGCATCTTATTAGATTAACCTAAGTTACACTTAAGGAAAGTTTGTTTTCCTTTACACAAATAATAACTAAATTATGATTATTAGAATGTTTAAAATAGTAAAAGATTAGAACATAAAATCCTAAAAAATGACATCCACTTTTTACAAATTAATTTGTAATTCTTTTAAAAAAATCATAAAATAATCACAACAAACTTTCAAGAAAAAATATTATATTAACGTTTCAAATCATATTAAATAATATTTTTAATCCTATAATAAATCACATAGTGCTTATAACATAAATACATGAGTGTTACACACTATTTTTCTTCAAAATGTGAATTTTCTTATATTTGTTATCTTTTTCAAAAATGTTATGGAACTTGGTAATTTATTCTTCATTGTTGAAATAATCATCAAGAATATCAACCACTATTTATGAAATACAAGTTGATGAGCTTGACTCAAAAACTATACAAATAAACTTTGATAAAAACATGATAAATGCATTTGTTTTTATTTCAAGACGTCATTTCAACTGTATAGTGAACGACCAAATAGCACATAATCATTGACCAAATTAAACAATAATCATGATGACATTTTATGTTAGGTAAAAATAAAAATGTAAATTAGCACGTGACCATTTTTAAAAAATTTGAAATAAAAGAAAGTAAGATTTAAAAAATATATCTGAAAGAATAAAAGAATATAGAGTAGATTTAAAAAAGGTTACGCCAAAGAGAAAGAAACAAGAAGGAAACTTTACTTGTTTAAGTTTATAAAGAGAAGAAGCACGTTTAAATTAATTTGAATATTGAAATTTTGTAATGTCTCGTAGATGAATTAAAACTCTTAAAAATAAAAAATAATAATAAGATGTCACGAGCATTATAGAAAATGCATGGTAACTTAAATTCGAAGCGATTCTTTACTTAGTTGACATTAATGGTACTTTCTCTTCACAAGTAAATTTCAGATTATTGTGAGGTAACAATTTGTACAGTAAAAAATTTATATTTCGTATTTTTTATGTTTTTTATTTATTTTAGTATTTATAAAAAATATAAAATGATTATTTTAAGTTTTTCTTATTGTAAATTGTTTCGACAATATTTTAGATGTGATTTTTGCATCGTAAATTTTATGTTCTATCTTCTTTTTTTTCTTTTTTATCATTTAGAGCATTAATATGTCATGTTATTGTCTTCTTGACATGATTATCTACATTTGTGTCTCCTTGAATCATCCTTTTTGTTCCTCATTCAAACACTTGTCTTTTCACAAACCCTAAGACCCAATTCACGTCTAACAATCAAATAGAGCCCAAGATTACTAGTTTAAGTGGTCTTGAACAAAAATGGAAAGCAAACGTTCAATCTCACTTAAACTCCTCTTAGACACACTACTTCTAGCTACCTAGGTCTTCCTCCATTGTTGCACGTACCACCTTGCTCTATAAATACACCTAGAAACACACACTCGAAACCGATTCATCCTACTTTTATTGGATCAAACCTAAGGTTTTGAGTGAGGTGGGACCTAAATGTGTCATATGCACCAATTTTTTTCCTTTTAGGCACTAACAAGTATAGTAATAGGATTTAAGATTAGTGTTAAGACATTGGGATTTATGTCAATAGGTACAAATGACATGATCACACAAGTGCATGAAAGCAAACACAAAGACATGCAATTTAGTCTTAACCAAAACCTTAACAGAAGATAGAATCCCAATCTTAGTCTGATAATTTTATTTCTTTGTATTGTCTAATAGAGTGTTTGCAATAATCCAAACATGCCTCTTATCCCATTTTCTTTTCCTTGCAATTCTATATATTTTACTTGTTTAATCGTAATTCTTGTGTTCATTTATTTAAAGTAAATATGAAATGTATTTAATGCTTTAACATTTTCCCTTTCCTTCCAAAACCCTCTTTTGCTACCTATTCCTCCTTGCTTGCATTTTTGCTTAATTAGGCATAGGATTTCCTTCCTCTAGAAACTACATAGAACTAATCACTCACACACTCTACTTTGTTTGTCTTGTCCCTCATAAAATCTAAAATACTATTATTTTCTTCCCCTCACTTTCTTACATCTTCATACACATGTACACATCCATTGTCGTACATGTCCTTTGGTTAGAGAACCCACTTTTGAGGTTTTATTCTACATTTCTCTCACTTCTTACATTTCACTTCTCTTACCTATTCTTTCTTTTTATATTGCTACCTCAGTTTCCCTATCCCCGAGCAATTCCCTTTTCCTCAATTTTTTTCACTAGTGATCTAAAAATTGCATCAAATGAGGTGAGACTAGTTTTACACCTTACCATTGTTAGAACATCAAATTATTACATAATTGATTATGAGGATTTTTTCAATTAGTTAAAATTGTTAAGTAAATAATTGAATACTCAACATTTATTAATCAAATCATTGAATACTCAACATTTATTAATTAAATCAAGTCAATTTAGTATTTACTATGAAACATATCCACTTTGATGATTGGTAATTGATATTAGTACAAAGTATTACATTTTTAATTGTTGAAACAATATCATATATAAATACATCATAAACTCCTTTTACTTTTATATATTTGACATTGAATTTGAAAGGAAACTTGAAGTCATCTAATGACAATATCCACATAACCCAAATGAGAAATCAATGCAAATAAGTACTCAAAATCCATATGCAAGAGAATAGGCAACATACCCATGAAAAAGTGATACAAGATATACCCTAGAAAAATTCTCAAAAGGGAAAAACGCAACCTCCAAAATCATCCTTGACTCATGTATTATTTAACAATAATCATTACAATACATCTTCAGAGCCTCCATGAACACCTCTAAAACACTAAGGCTCCTCAATGCATCCTCCATGTGTCCAAACATGTAACCACGCATCCCATGTCATGCTTCAAATATGCACTCTTTAGAAGAAGACTCAAAACCCAAACTAGCCAACTTTAGACAACTACCCTTGTGTTTTTGTTTATGGAAACAAGCTCACACAAAACCACCAAATGGTATTACATAAAACCATATGACTAAAACCATGAGATTACAAAACCATGACTCCACATTTAATATTGGGTACTTTATTAATTAACTTTCCTCAATTTATTAAATAAATACATTTTTACAACTTACATTCAACTTATGTCCTAATGTTACATGCATCGTATAAAGTGGCCTCATTAACATTAACTCCTAGTGATGCACATACTTCTAGGTCCCCCTAAGTGCACCACACACATAATAATAAATTAAACATTATAAACATTATGCAAGGAGTACAAGGGTATGTGTGGGATCATGGTATGCCAAAAAGTGGCAATATTTGTAGGGTATGTGGTGACTTTTTTCACCCAAAATTAAGCTAAAAGGGTTTTAGAGGGAGATTCTCAGCTTTCCAAAAATATAAATTATGATTTAATTTGAATTTAATAAATAATTATTATTCATTTTTCTATTAGAATTAGACTAAAGTCACGATCGATAGGCTGATTGAAAAACATCTATAACTTTCAAACGGTATCATATTTTTGAATCCAAAATATCGTCATTCTATGCTTTATATACCTATAGGATTAAAAAATAAAATTAAATTTCATGAATTTTGACCAAGTTAAGGTGGTCGGTGAGATGAGTTTTATATTTTCTAAAAGTTGTAATAAAAATTTATAATTAATTATTTACTTGGAAAAAAATTACAAAAAAATATGCATCACATCTGGACATGAGTCTCTACTTATATATAAATATTACAAAAAATATTATCATTTTATTATGGTTAGGGGTGGGAATGAGACACCTACTTCTTATTTTTTTCCCTAAAATTTAAGTACTACTACATTGAAATTTCAAATTTTCACCAAATAGATTTTATTTATTTTTTAAATAAACCTAGTATTTTAGAAACTACATTCAATTTTCTACAAATTATATTCTTACATATTTTGAAATAATATAGATAACTTATTCAAATATTTACGTCAAGTTGCCTAACAGCCTTTTTCTGAATTTTTGCCATGGGGCACGATTTGGCATACCATGATCCACTGCATACCCACAATACCTAATTCTAGCATTCTCTCACTTGTTGTACATACATTGCATATGAAGGGATAACAACTAACCTTAACATGTGAACAAGGGAACAATCCCTATAGCCACATATACCATCAAGGAATCAAAGTGCTCCATGTGCTCCATCAAGATATATATAACAAGAAAAAAGGTGATCACCATCCCAAGCATGAATGCTCTCATCTCCCATTAAGCTAATGCACAAAGATAAGAATCCATCCAAAGAGAAGCCACACAAACTGTCTCAACGAATCATAAGTCCTACCTCAACTAATATCCCAAACACAAACACTCAATCCAAAGGTATCAATATGCACCAGTAGCTGTCAAGATACACTAACCATATTTGAAATAGAACCCACAACAAGTGCTATTACATCCAACTATCCATACCTCCAAGGTATACAAAACAAATTAAACTTGTGCCATCAACATATATACCCATAAACTGTAATCACAAGCTCCATTTGCAAACCTGTCAAAGAATGGCATACACATGCAAGAGCTCCCATTGCACGGGTAAAGCAAATCTGAAAATGATCAAGGCATACCAATTATACTAATAGAATCACATAAAAGGTGTAAACAACATCATGTAGTAGAACATCCACAATGATATGCAAAATCTATAAATAAATAACATGTAAGAACAATTCTCACGACAAGTCCCCATAGCTCTCCCATGTTCTCCACACCCAACAAAAAAAGAGATAAAGGAATCTTCATGTCATCACCCAAGAACATAAGTGAAAACACATGACCACGAGCTAGTGATCACAATAGCTTCAACGAAACCTCAAAACCAATGTAATGTGAAACCAAACATCCAAGAAGATAACCAAGACCAAAGAGAGAAACACTACACATCATACACCTATAGAAATTCCTTCTACATACACCTCTAAATGCTAATTGTGTCAAGGTTGATCTTCTCCATAATACCCCAAAATAAAATCCATAACAATACCCAACTGTTCAATCACAAAGATCAAACATAACATATTTATCATGTAACTAACATGGATGCAAGCCTCTCAAAACAAGAAGATCAAACTCAATGTAACCATTCCCAAAGAAGGAAATAAGCCCATAAACCATCTCCTAAGATCCTCATAATGGAATCAAAATATCAACTCATATATGCAAGGAAATAACAAATACCAAACATCTCTCAAAATGAATCCTCCAGAACTACCCATGTATCTATAGATCAAGATCCATATCTATGAAAGATAAGCATAAATCATATACACCTGAAAGGAACAATGGGAAATACATCTCAAGTAAATCACTGAGTAGACCAAGAGTGGAGAATGAGAATGCTCCTCTAAGATATTGTCAAAATCAATTTTTTCTCTTAGTTTAATGCCATGACCTTTTACTTGTAGGTTCAAGGCTAAGGATCAAGTTACCATGTCTTTCCCAAGCCTAAAACAAAATTAAAAGGTGGGTTGGAATTTCATTTTCTTGGAACAAGTACCCATTCTATTTTATCAATGGGTACTAGTTCTATTTTAACTGATAAATTATAAATGAGTACAAACTTTAAAATGGGTACTCATTCTATTTTTAGAATAGGTACATGTTTTAAAGTGGGTACCAATTCCTAATTTATTCATTATTTCACTAGTGTTGGGATAAATTGAGCCCACGATCATTTAAAAATAACTTTTATCAAATGGGTACTTATTTAGGATGGGATCTCAAACTATAACGGGTACCCATTCTAATTTCATGCTTGAGTCCTCATTCCTAAATGAGAACCCATTCCTATCAAGATTTTTTTTCAACACTTCCCCTATATATGTGGACACAACTTTTTGCATTTACTCGACAATGAAGGGC
This sequence comes from Sequoia sempervirens, assembly GCA_007258455.2. Classification (NCBI taxonomy): domain Eukaryota; kingdom Viridiplantae; phylum Streptophyta; class Pinopsida; order Cupressales; family Cupressaceae; genus Sequoia; species Sequoia sempervirens. The sequence continues at coordinate 21,707 of VDFB02297265.1, read as the reverse complement.
CATAAGAGCAAGAAAAAATACCTATTTAGCCTCCCCAATGACCTATTGAGAAAGAAATTATCCCTCTCAAAATAGAAAGATGTCTATGAACCCTCCAAGTGTTTAAAAGATGGAGGATGTCAAAGAAATCTCTTGCCATGTATTTCTAGTGAATGAAAAAGATGATGACTAAATTATTCAAAAGGATGGGTGCAAAAGTAATAAAATAAAAAGGCTTTCCTAGTACTAATAGGAAAAACTATTGATTCATTAGATGAAGAAGACACAACTAAAAGAACACTACATTCCCTTACCAAATAGATTGATGTTCAAAAAATAACCTTGAAAGAATGAAGATAAATGGTTAAATATAGAAAATTCTAGTTACTTTGTAGATGGGACATTTCCAAAGCCATGTTTCTTGATGTTATGATGAGAAAAATTGGGAAATTAAGAATGTATTAAATATCAACTAGAAGAAACTAGGTTATTTTCTAGATCTACATTTGGTGTAGATTCATGACCTTGCCAATGTGGGTGATTGACCAATATACTAAAGCGTTGATATAAAATATTACCCAAGGATGTGTTAACTATGGAGGTAGCACAAATAATAGTTTGTATTTCCAAATGTAGAATCCCAATCCTAGCACTTGCAAAACACAAGAAACAAACACATAGTTAGATCATATGTAAGTGAGAATCAAGATTCCCCATGAAATCCATTAGCAATGCTCAAAATAGGAAATAAAATTGATGAACACAATGAGAAAACAATGAAATCCTAATTAAGCAAGCAAACTCTTGATCCCATGGGGGAATTGGTGTCAATTTGATGTGAAAATTTGCCCTTTCCCAACTCCTATGATGCAATGTTGATGAGTGATCCACTTTGATGTTGATTCAATTGAGCTCCATGATGAAAAATCTACATAACCTAGCTATAAATTTGATAAAATGGATGAAGATGGAGGTGCTTGACAATGAAATTGAGTATAGTAAGTTTACTCAAATTGTGGATGATCAAATGAGGAGAGAAACCTCTTATTTATATAAAGACAAGATGGAAAAATGCCCAAAATGAAGCAATGTGGAACTAACTTTCAACCAATGGCCAAATGCCACTTGTCAAGATGTGAATGGGAAAATGATGTGCACATTTTGATGAATGTGCCCATAAATGCAATTAGGTGGAAGTTGAAAATAGTGAAATGACATGTAAGAGGGAAAAAGAATGTCTTAAATGCCACTTGGCTCAATGCATAAGGACATGAAAGAAGGAATAAACGTCTTGTTGGAAGGACAAATCCACTTGGATGGATTTCAAATTTGAAAGAATATTCCTCAAAAGATGCCAAGTTGAGAGAAAATAGATATTTAATATATGAATTAAATTTATTTTCATGTGCAAGTAGAAAAAGCTAGAGGATGGGACATGGATTAGAATTAAATTAATCAAGGGTTGATTTATTTAATGAGGGGTTAGATGATGTGACTAATTGATTTAGATTTATGGGTTGATTTAAATCAAAAGATGAGAAGAATGTGATTTAGATTTAATTAAATTAAATAAATGATTTTTATTTATTTAATTAAAGGGGATGATGTTAGATTAAATCAAACAAGATTTAAATTTTTTAATTAAATAGAGATATTGGGTTAATTAGATTAGATTGATCGATTTAATTAACAAGAGAGAATGACTTAATCAGATAAATACTTATTTATTTAATTAAAGGATGAAGAGTGATGACAAGCTAAGAGGATGATTCAAGTTGAAATGGTATTAGTAATGAGGATCAAGTGTGTAATGTCAATCAGTACATTTTATGTGTCTACATTTTGCCCCTCTTTGAAGGGATGCACCTGTTGTGTTGGTTCAAAGAATAAATTGTCTCGATCAAAAGCCAAAAAAAAATTGATTTCAAAACTTGCCCCGCTATTGCCTTAGCGAGCGAAATATGCTGACATACAGTCCCCTCGAGGGATAGGAAGAAAAGTTTAGATTTTTGGGTTATTTAAATGTTTTTGGATTTTGATGTCTCAAGGGTTGATCAAAGATTAGCCTTGCCTACGTTTAAGCTTAGAGACGATGCAGTTTGGATGACACAGACTCAATTATTGATGAGATATGAACAAATGGACTGTTAGTTTATTATGATGGACTCCTAAAGGACTGACCTAAGTGTCTTAGGGAATGATCAAAGATCAACCTTGCCTATGTTCAAGGCTCATAGACTCGTAGTTCGACAAGGCAACTTTGTTTTTGACTTTTTGACCTGTTTTTGGATTTTGATATGTTTTTGGATTTTGCGATTTTTTTGATGTTTTGGATTTTCTAATTTTTTGATTTTTTTGATTTTTTAATTTTTCGATGTTTTTGGATTTTCTAATTTTTTGTTGTTTTTGGATTTTCTGATTTTTCAATGTTTTTGGATTTTCTGATTTTAAGGACTTCAAGAATATACATGAATTTGATCCGAAGAAAAAATGCCCCTAGCGTGAAACAATAGACTACTCTGATAGAGGCAAGACAAATTCACCTTGAGAATGTGTCGAGTAGTACTAGGAGGGATCATAACATGAACATAGGACCAAGCTATAATGCAGACAAAGATGGGTGATGGATAAAAATATGGAATGTGATGGATGATGGAAGCATGGAGAATGAGCCGTGAAGATCCTAGTGGATGGAAATTGCTTATTGACACAAGGTGCCTGCTTCCCAGGTTTTCACCCAGGTACTTGCCCAAAGCACCATCGAAGTGGTTTTCACTAGGGGACAATTTTTTTTCCTTTATTGTTTTTAATCTTTTTTTCTGATTTTTTTTGGATTTTTTGTTTTTTTGATTTTTTTGTTGACACCATGATGCCTATTTACCAATTTTTCATCAAGGTACCCATTTTTTCAAGACATTTTCTATTTTTTTGATTTTTTGGTTCTACACCTTGAAAGATTTAGGCATAAAACTTTTTGAGATGGGCGTTGTTCATGGGCTCCTATAGAGGCTCACCTTCCAGTGTTGATAACTGATATGCCCCTGACTTATAGCTCATTGTGATGATGAATGGTTCCAATAGGTTCAAATTTTCCTTTGTCGTTTGGGTTTGGGACGTTCTTTTGGTTCTCCTTTAGCACAAGTTCTTTGACTTGGAAGGTTTTGCTCTTGATCTTTTTGTTATAGCTCCTCTTGAGTCAGTTTTGATTTACCTATAAATGGTTTAGTGCTTCCATACGCAGCTCATCTAGCAGCTTCAACTCATTCAGTCTTGATACTTGGTATTCTTCATTTGTGATGAGATTTTGTAGTGATATTCTTAGTGACAGAAGCTCGATCTCGATGGGTAATATGGCTTCTGATATGTAGACCATGGAAAAGGGGGTGGCACATGTTGGTGTGTAGATGCTTGTTCGATAAGCCCAGAGAGTGGGATTTAGTTACAAATTCCAATCACGACCTACATCATTGACTGTCTTTTTGAGGATTTCAAAATGGTTTTATTGGTGGCTTTTCCTTGGCTATTTCCTTGGGGATAATACACAGTGGAAAAGCGATGTTGTATTTTGAATTTGTTTCAAAGGTCATGAACATCCTAATTCTTGAAAGGTGTCCCATTATCTAAGATAGTAGCTTGGGGAACACCATATCGACATATTAAATAGTTCAAAATAAAATTTGTTATTTTCTTTCTAGTGATGTATGTCATGGGGATGGCTTCCACCCACTTGGTAAAGTACTCAATGGTGGTAATGATAAACTTGTGGCCATTGGATGAGGTGGGGGTGAATTTTCCAACGAGATCAAGCCCCCATTGTGAAAAGGGCCAAGGTGTGGCAATAGGATGGAGCTCTTGAGCTAGAGAATGGATGAGGTCTCCATGCTATTAATATTGTAGACACCTTTTGACATAGTCATGTGCTTCTCTTTCCATAGTAGGCCAATAATCCCTTGTCCTCAACAGTTTCTTGGCCAAGGTCATTTCACTCGAGTGCAAACCACATATGTCGTTATGCACCTTAGTTAAGGTGGTCAATGCCTCCTCAATGTTTAAGCAACATAATAGGGTGTCTTCTATGCTCCGACTGTAAAGGGTATTTCCTAGGATGACAAATTGGGATGCTTTCTTGACAAAGGTTCCTTTTAAGCTTGAGGGTAAGTCAGCAAGTAGGTCCCATATTTGCAAGTAGGTGTATATGTCATGGTACCAAGGATCATTAGGACCAATGATTTCACACACAAATTATGACTCTGGTACCTCAAATGCAAGCACAAGGAGCTGCTCCACTAGGAATTCATGCTTTGGGACATTGTGAGGGATATCCAATAGGGATCCAATTATCACCATGGCATTTGCTACTCTATTGTTTTCTCTAGGAATTTTCTCAAATGTGATATCAATGAATGATTCCTTAAGACTCTCCACCAATTTCTTGTATGGAGTCAGCTTATCATCCTTTGTTTGGTACTCGTCATTCACTTGATTTATTATTAGCTGGGAGTCTCCATATACCCTGAGGGCCATGAGATTCCATTGCACTGTTATTCTGAGACCTATGGTTAAAGCCTCATATTCTGCAATGTTGTTAGTCCAGGGGAATGCCAACTTGTAGGATCTAGGTATGCAGTCCCTCTATGGGGTGATAAAGAAGATACCAGCTCCTGATCCATGCTGCGTGTAGGAACCATCAAAGTAGAGTTTACAGTGGTCATCTATGTTGAGATTGAAGATGGATTCATCGAGAAACTCTAATATGAGTGGATTCTCTGAATACATGGGTACTTCTGCAAGCTGATTTGTGATCACTTAGCCTTTGATTGATTTTTGTTCCACATACTCAATGTCGTATTCAGATAGAATCATGACCCACTTGACCATCTTTCCTGTGAGCATTGCCTTTGACAATAGGTACTTTAGGGGGTTGATCTTGGTGATGAGTTTTATTTTGTGTGCCAACATGTAGTGTCTGAATTTTTATGAAGCAAACACTACTACTAGACAGGATTTTTCGATGTAGTTTAACTCATGCCCAACCATTGTGCAACTGATGTAATAAATGGCCCTCTTTGTCCCATTTTCATCGTGTTGAGCTAGGAGAGCATCGAGGGCTACTACCATTGTTGATACATAGAGGATTAGTGGTTTTCTTGGGATCGGTGGCATGAGGACTGGAGGTGTGAGCAGATATTCTTTGATTTTGTTGAAGGCTTCATCACACTTGTCATCCCACTTGTACACTACCCCCTTGTGGAGTAGGTGAGAATAAGGGATTTGCTTGTCTGCCAGTTGTGCTATGAATTTGTGAATGGATTAAAGCCTGCCTTGGAGGCCTCTCAACTATTTTAATGTTTTAGGAGCCTCCATCTCAAGGATTTCCTTTACCTTGGTAAGATTTATTTCAATCCCTCTCATGGACACAATGTATCCCACCATCTTCCTTGATTGTATGTCGAAGACATACTTCTTTGGATTTAAATGGACCTTGTATTCCTCTAACCTATCAAAAATAGTATTTAATGTTGCTATGTGGTCCCTTCTCTTTCTATATTTTACCAATATGTCATTGACATAATCTTCCACAGTCTTATGGATCATGTCGTGAAAGATTAAGGTCACGGCCCTCTGATATGTTGCTCTAGCATTCTTTAGGCCAAATGGCATCATGTTCCAACTGTATGTCCCCCATGGACAAGTGAAGTTTGTTTTGTCTTGCTCTTCTTTGGAAATCATTATTTGGTTGTACCTAGAGAAACCGTCCATCACAGAAAGTATTTCATGTCTCGTCATCATGTCAATGTTGGGCAATAGGAAATCATCTTTTAGACATGCTTTGTTTAGGTCTCTAAAATACTTACAGATTCGGATACCCCCATCGGGTTTTGAAACTAGTTCCAGATTTGATACCCACTCCGGGTAGTCAATTGGTCGTATGAACCCTACATCAAGTAGCTTCTTCAATTCCATTTTGACTAACAAAGTGATTAGAGGTTGCATTTTCCTAAGCTTTTGTCTAACAAGCTTTGCTTCGAGGTAGACTATTACATGATGGACCACAATCTCTAGATCAAGCCCAGGCATGTCGGCATATCTCCATGCAAAGTTAACCTTTCTCTCCTTTAAGAAGGCTGCTAGGATCTCTTGTTCCTCTGATAGTAATGACTCAACATAGAATGTCATGTGTAGGGTTTTCTCTATCCCTAAGTTGACTGGGTTGCACTTTTCAGCTAGAACTGCTAACTTTTCCTGATGTAGAGCTCTAAGAGGAAGATTGAATCCCCCATCCTTAGGTGCCTTAGAGAGGTTTTCACTATTAGATGCATCCTTTCTTTTTACTATTTTTGGGTCAGAGAGTGCCACGGTGTGGTTTTCACTCAAGGACCTAGAGATTATTCCTATTTTTTTGCTTTTGTGACTAAGGGATTCAATCATTTCCCCATAATATGCATGTGTGACCAAATCAATGATAAATCCTACTTTATGATCCCCACATGGAATATTACCCTGCAGTCCCATGAATTCTGAGAGTGTATCATCGTTTTTGAAAGTTTCTAGAATTGGTGGTCCTTGTTGGTTATAATTGATGAGCTAGGGGTAAACTAGGTTGATTTTATGGTTTTGACTAGTTGGCTCAAATGACACAGTACTAATCATGAGGATAGAGGAATTCCCAAAAATCCTAGGTAAGTTAGCTATGGAATCTTCCTCATCACTACTACTATAGACATCAGTTATGTCAAATGTGAAATTCTCTAAGGGTAGACCAATGGATACGAGAAATTGAAGGGTGGTTGTCGTTTGCTGAGGATTTTTAACCTTCTCAACCAGGGGATTTTGGCCACATATGGTTATACTCAAAGGGGTACATCCAAGGCCAATATTTTTTATTCATGTCTCAGGAATGATGAGAATTAGAAGCTTGTCATTTTTTCCAAGCTTTTTGTTTCTATCATAGCCCATCGCGAGCATCATTTGTAAGCCTTTACTGATATCATCCATAGGTAGATTGGTTGCTGGTCTATTGTCTTGGTATAGGAGATGGGATGGGTCCTCCTCTATTACTTCCCAGTCGAGATCTCCCCAACTTCTAAAGCTGGAGGAGCCTGCTATAAAGTTTTGGAATGAAGAAGCATCATTTGATTGTGGTCGTCCTCTTGACCTGAGAAATTATGGTAACTCTCCTACCACAAAAGAATTTTTTGAATTGTATAGTGTCTGTACCCATTGTCTTGGATAATGAAATATCAGAGATGGCGGGGATGGTTGGTGTCTCTTTTGCAGAAGTGGAGGCGAGAGTAGTTGGATCAATGTATGGAGTTGATGGACCTTCATCATTCTTTGGCACTTGGGAGATTTTGTAATATTTTGCTTCTAGGCTCTTGCAATAAGAAAAGGGTTTGGGATCCCCATGGATAGTGACCTCTTGGCCCTAGTATGTGAATTTGACACATTGGTGGAAGGTTGATGCCACTGCTTGCATCCCATGGATCCATGGATTTCCCAAGAGAATATTGTATGGAAAATTGAGGTCAAGGACCTAACAGGTGTTTCCATAATTGTTGGCCCTACTTGAACAGGGAGTTGGATAGTGCCCTAAGACACTCTTTCTTGATCATTGTATGCCCTGATTGTGATGCCTTTTCCCATTTCAATGGAATCCTCTAAGATTCCCAAATTCTATATGAGTTTGAGGGAACAGATGTTTAAACCCACACCTCCATCCACCAAGACTCTCTTGACTTTGTTCTTATTCACTAGGACCTCCAAATGGAGTTTGTGATTGTGAGATGCTTGGGCAAGAAAATCTTGATCAAAGAATGTAAGAAGATTTGGGGTAATTATGTTTCTGACCATAGCTTGCAATTGTTCAGCATCAAGATCTGTGGAGACAATGGATGAAGCCAATGCTTCTTCAAGGATCTTTTTGTGGGTCAATGATATCTTCAGTAACTCCATGATGGAGTTTTGAGTTGGGGTTCTTTTCAACTAATCAAAGACATTATAGCCACTGGGAACGGATCTCAGGTTGGAAGTGGGTGCTCTAGGAGGCTGAGATGACCCTACGATTGTAATCTTTTCACCTCTTGTGGTGACTCCACAATCAGCATGGGCTCCTTGGGTGTGTGCAAGAAGTTGAGTCCACTTTTTGGCCAAAAAGTGGAAGTGTTTTTCCTGATTTTTAGAATTTGACACCTTTGACCTTAAAATTTGAAGCACTTAGAGATGAAATCTTTAAAAAAGTCACTAATCATAAAATGTAGTGCTCAAATTCTAGTTTCCAAATATGTAATTTATTTCAATACCAAAATTGTACAAATTGAGTTTCAATAGACGTTTCTAAAATCTACTATTTAAAAGTCACTTTTTTTACCATTCCATGCACATGTACGACATCCATATTTTGACTTAAATTATCGTATTTTTCTAAATCCTTTTGGGAAAATATTTGTGACTCACTGAAGCTTGTTCTTGATATTTTTTGTAATTTTTTATTGATTTTTTTTTGTTAAATTTTTATTAGGTAAATTTGTCATTTTGAAAAATAGTCATATGCGACAATACATAAGATGACTAAACTTATAATTTCTTTTTTTAAATTGAAAAAATTTTCTAAATTTTTTCTTACATAATCCATTTGTCAAAATGTTATGTTGATCAAAAGTTATTAAAATAGTAAAAAACCCTAATATGTAAAGTTTATGGACCAATTTTATTAGAAATTAATTAAAAAATAGAAAAAATAATCCAATTGTAAAATAAATTACATATTTAGAATCTGCATTGTCTCATCTAAAATGGGTTTTAATTTCGTTAAAAAATTCTGCAAAAAAAGTCGTCAGCCATATGCCCAAAGTCGGTATTTTTTTTACATTGTTAGGACCTTCAACTTGCAAGTCAAACTAGATTCAAGGCCTAGGTTCATATTTTCAACGCTTTTCCTGAACCAAAATCCTAAGCAAAAACCCGACCACAAAGCTAATAGAAATTCAAATTTTAAAAAATGGGATCACGCTTTATAAAACGGGATCATGTTTTATAATCGGGATCTCGTTCTTTAATTTATAATATTTGGACTATTGGAAGGGAAACGAGATCTTGTTTTGTAAATGAGATCTTGTTTCCCTTCCAACGGTCCCCACATTGAATATCGGGGAACAAGATCCCGTTTCTTTTATTTAAATTTACTACCAAAAAATATTGTGAATTCTGCAACTTCACATGTACGGCCAAGAGCAGTAAAATTAAATTATTTTTCATGAGCTATTGTATTTACAGGTGGCGAACTTGATTTTTAGTTGATTTTTTCAAACGAGGCATCATCTACACCATTTTTGAAGTGGAATTGTGTTATTTTTGTGCTTGTTTAGAGGAACAAAAGGTCTTCAACTTGCAATATGGATTGAATTTTTCAAAGGAGGCATGAAGAAAACAATTTTTAAAGTGGAATTGTGTTAGTTTTCTACTTGTTTTGAGGAACACAAGAGGAAGTATTTTGTCCTAATAGGTATTCAACTTCCAATTTGGATTGAATATTTTAAAGAATTTCACTATTAACATTCATTTTTTGCTTCAGAATTTTATAATCATGGGAGATAAAGCTCGTAATAAGAGAAGGAAGACATTGACTCCTTAGGAAGTTGAAGAAAATAGAGAGAAAAAGAGAAAAAGAAAAAGACAAAGAAGAATGAGAATGAAATCAATGAATGATTTTGGAGCATCCAATTCCACAACTATTGAAGATGAAAACATTGAGGATACCATGGTTGTAGATGAAGCTAATTTGCAAAGAGTCAATTTGGAGAAGAATATGATTATACAAACAAGTCCTACTATGTCTTCAAATCCCTCTTTGAATGCTATGGATAATGTTTCAATATGCTCAAATCCAATTACGCCTTCAAATCCACATGTTAGTGAAATGGTAAATTTGTATGCAGAAGTTTTACAAGATGTTGGACTTAATGATGTTGACATTGATGATATTTGAAGAGATGAAACTTTTATAGAATTTGTTGAAAATGAAAATGAAAAATCTTTTGTTGCAAATGAAAATCAGATTGATCATTTTCTTGAAAATGAAAACAAAACCTGCATTTTTGATGAAAATGAAAATGAAAATGAAAATGAAAATGAAAACCATTTTTTTGATGAAAATAAAGATGAAAATGTAAATGACAATGAAGATGAAGATGAAGATGAAAAACTAGAATGTGATGTTGAATTTAATGAAAATACATTTTTTAAAATTGGAAGTGGTGTTTTCAATAATCTTCCTGGTCAAATTTCTTGGAGGAAAATAAGAACACATGTGAATAGAATATACACCAAATTATTTTTTCGTAAAAATTTTGCATTTCAATGTCAACTAATGATGCAATTGATGAGAATGAAAAAAATGAGGAAAGTAATGAAAAGGTTAGGCTTTTATGTTAAACCAAAAAGAAAAGATCAATCATTAAAACATGTTGTCTACTATTGCTAGTGCCATTCAATCTATTGGGATAAATAGTCAATCTAAAGATAAAAACGTAGCAAGAAGAGCTATAACAACTACTATAGTTAATAAAGAAACTTTGAATAAAAGAATGGAAAGCAATATTAGTGAAGTTTTAAAAACACATCCTAAAACATTGCTAAGAGTTGCAAAAAGAAGAGAAAGTATAGAAAATGATCCTATCAATCAATGTTGGAGTTTCAATGGATGACTACCAAGGTCTGATATGAAATTGAATGTTGAAATTAAATCTTTGATCAAAAAATATTGGCATGTTAATACTAGGGTTTCATCTAATGCTAAAGATGTTTTAAAATTAAGGGTGGGGTCCAAATTTTGTGATCCTCACCCAAAATACCTATTAGATACAATGCAAACTAAATTTTATAAAAAAAATTGTAGCTATTCATGTTACTTGGTAATGTTAAAATGAGTCAAAGGTCTTTTGAAAAATGTAAACCCTGGTATGTAAAAATTAATAAGCAACGAATATCTTGTTTTTGTAAAATACATGTTCAATTTCATTATTTTTATGATGTTTTTCAATATATACGTTGTACCTTGCATACTAACAGGATTATACAAGAGTGTGGTATTGACATGCCACCTGAAGCAATAAGAGAGTTTATTTCAAGTTTGTTTTGTGAAAAATCTAATGATAAATTATTTTATTTAAGTTCTTGTATTTATGGGCAATGCATTAACTGTGGAAATCTTTCATTTTTAAGAATTTGTTTGCATGAAAGTGTTGATCATGATTTTGGACAACAATTAGTAGATGTCAAAAGATTTAGGAATGTTCACTATTTTGTAAAAGATGGAAAAATAGGAAAGCGTTGTGATTTAGTTACAGAAAAATTTAGTGTGCATGCATTCATGAGTGAATTTAAGAATAAAATTGTACCAAAATATGTCATGCACTCTAAACATGCTTGTTGGCTTGATGCCCAATTTTGCACATGTGGAAAGTAGCTATGTTTTCCATATTGTTTATAGACATGCAGATGATAGCACTAAGTATGATAGAAATGTTTTGAGGGAGTATCATTTTTATTTGAGTGAAAATCCGTTACACTCGTCAGAGTTTGTGCAATACTGTTTTAGTATATTTTATAGAAATTTAAGAGAAAGAGGAATCTAGATGAAAGAACAGCTCATATTGTTAGATAATTGTACAGGGTAGTCAAGAATGCTCGAATGTTCTATCGGTTGAGTAGGGTTCACAAGGAACTTAATATCCAACATATATGGAGTTTTTTTGAAGCTAGGCATGGTAAAGGAGAACATGATGGAGTTGGTGCATGTGTCAAAAGAATTCTTGCTAGAGAAAAATTAAAATTTGAGAATTCAGTAAAATTTAAAAATGCACGTGAGATTGTGGATTGGTGTAATAGATTATCTACGCCTGGTTCAAGTGATTACTCTATAGTTCATCTATTCTTTTGGTTGGTGGAAGAAGAGAACAGTGTACCTAGAGTTGATTGTGAGACAATCAGTGGATCTACTAAATGGCATTCATTTAGGAGTGTGACGCAAGCACATGGACTATTTGGACAAGGGAGCTTGCATGTTTTTTCTAGTTTTGTATCTCAAGAGATTGGGAAGCATGTGAAAATACATAATGGGTTGAACAATGGGAGCAAAGATCGTTGACACCTACATAAGCACATGATCAATATGAAAGAACTATTGAAGAAAATGATCAAGTGTTTGCATATGAATATTATGACCATGTTTTAGACCTGGTACAAGAAGTTAATTTTAATTCAATTTATTTCATTTTATTTCACTTTATTAAGTTATTTTGTAATACTAAATTATTTATATGGATATGCACAAGTTATTAAATCAAATTTTGTTGGCAAGACATGTGTATGTTGCTATTACACCTGAGGGGAATGAAAATAAAACAAAATATTGGTTGGCTCATTGTGTGGAAATTAAACATAATTTAATAACACCTCGAGAAGATGATGATAGCTTTCATTATCCAACAGGTACGGTGATCCCCTTAAGACACCCCCTTAAGCAAATTTTGATAACAAGTTTTAGATCCCCTTAAGCAATTTTTTAGAACAAATCTTTGATCCCCTTAAAAAAAATTGAGAACTTATTTAATGATGGTTTTTGAACATGTTTTCCAATAGGATTAGTGGTGGTTCTTGGCACTTGGCTACAAAAATACCTGAGAAGAAAGAATGCTCTACCTGCATTTGAAGACTATGAAACACATCAAAAGATTATACATTATTCACATTTGGTGGTGGAAACAAATATAAAACTAGAGCGGTATCGTGGAAGACCTTCAAAAAAAGTGTTATGGTCAATTTCTATGGAAGAGCATGATGCAATCATAGATGCATTGCAAAAAAAAGAGGATGCAGATGGTACAATAGAATAAGTAAATACAGGTAAATATAGTTTTAGTTTTATTTTGTCCTTTTAAATACATTAAATACATGTTTCAACATTGGTCAAGTGTATTATTAATTGAAATTGATTTAAATTGTCCTTTTATACATCCTAAAGGAATAATCACAAAAAGGATATAGTCCATGCAGATTCAACCTAGACAACATGGAATACTTGGTAAAAACAAGTAATTATTAGTCAAATTATATTTAAATACATGTTTTGATTCCATATTGATATTGCTTGGCCCTTCAATTAATTAAAATTGATTTATTGTCATTTTGTATCAGCAAACCATCATTGTTAGATATACTTTGAAACAAAAAGGAGAGGATGCCTAGATTCAACCTACAAACATGTGTGGAATACTTTTAAATACAAGTTCTTGAGTTTTGTACATATAGATAGTTTTATATAAATTAAAATATGCATGTTTTGATGATTTCATTGATATTGCTTGTACCTTTTTGATATTAAGTGGTGTGAAGACCTACTACATTCTATGCACGAGTTTGAGATGTTCTTGAGATGACATCCAAATTTTGTAAACATTGTTTTGGGATGACATATATGTACATACATACTTATAGAATTAAACATACTCTATGTACTTCTATGTATCAAATCAATATTCTATATGTTTTGTTTGTTAAATGTGCATGTTTTCCTACTTTGAAACTTTATGTCTAATTGTATAATCACTAAATATCATGCATACATTATTGTTAAATCAATTATATCCTTAATACATTGTATTATGACCCCTTACTACATCCCCTTAAGAAATTCTATTATGACCCATTAAGACATCCCCTTTAGACATTGTATTATGTCCCCTTAATACATCCCCTTAAGATGTTCTATTATAACCCCTTTAGACATCCCCTTACGACTCCTTAAGACATCCCCTTAAGACATTCTATTATGACCCCTTTAGACATCCCCTTAAGACCCCTTAAAACATCCCTTTAAGATGTTCTATTATGACCCCTTCAGAAATCCCCTTAAGACATCCCCTTAAGATGTTCTATTATGACCCCTTTAGACATCCCCTTAAGACCTCTTAATACATCCCCTTAAGACATCATTATTTGTTTTGACAACTCATAAATTAGTGTTAGATGTTATTATTTATAGAATTTATTAATGCTTTTATTCTCTAATCTTCTATGCTATTGTTTATTTCTTAAAATTTTATCCTTTTTGGTATATAAATAGATTGCATTTGTTTGTAAATTATGATTTATTGACTAATTATTGATTGATGTGAATTGAATAAGTTCATTTAGTAATTATCGCTAATTATTGAATGTACATATCATGTATATCATGTATGAGATTACTAAATTTGTAAAGTATAAATATTAAAATGTCCTATATTAATATCATGTATGAGATCACTAAATTTCACATTAATGTCCTATATTAATGTCTTGACTATGAACATAAAATGCATAAATGTACATGTGTAAATTAAAATTTTAAACAATAATAAAGTCCATGGTGTAACATGTGGGGTGCATGCAAGTATTATGATAAGCGCTTTGTGAAACCAGAATAAGAATACAACCCATGAACTCAAACCCCAACTAAGTACTTGAGCCATGAAATATAAAGTCCAACAGAGTACATGAGAAACCAAAAATATAGTCCATGAAATAAACAAATATAACCCATAAAATCATGTTTCTAGGTCATGTATTGTCTCTATAATCAAGAGACCTCTTCACACAATGCAGACTATGTGGATGACCTGAAACACTTTGTGCAAGAGAAAGATGAAATCAGATGTAAGACAATGAAAAATGATTTGTGACAATTTAATTTTATAATCCATCATAAAATTAAATTCTTGTCCTTATTTGTGTCTAGATATACAATTTTTGAAACCTATAAATTCTCTAAATCAATCTACATAAAAAGACAAAGAAATTTGAAATTAGATGCTGACTCTACAATTAAATTTTTTTTAATTCAATTTAATTATTAATTTATCATATTTTAATTATGCTTGTATTATGAGGTTGTACACGGGATCTTCTCAGGGACACAATACGTACATGCTCAACTACAAGATCTTTAACAAATCTCATATTATGTATCATATTTAATTTAAAATTTAAAATTTAGGATTATAATTAGAATATATATGGTATAATTGACTTTAAATATAATAAAAATAAATAAATTACCATTTGATATGGAGCCTGCTCTACATGTCCTCCTAGTGGTGCAACTATGTCTAGGTCAGGGATGAAAGTTGCACTAACAAAGTTCTCCAAGATCAAAATTAAAGCATGTATAATTGAATTAGGTTATCTATATATACACACATATATATACATACATATATATATATATATATATACACATATATATATATTAAGGTTGCACAAATTTTATTGTGAAAGTTTAAAACAACCTACAATGGTGGCCTCATGGTGGTTGCAACATCAAATGTTTACTGATGCCCATTCTTATTGTGGTATCAACCTAGACATACATGTACATGAACATTTAGCAGCTTATAATATTTACAAGTGTACATGCATGTATTTCATATATCTAGTGAATTCAAAATTCATAAAATTGTAACTATACTAATGTAAACTTTAAACAAATTTATAATATGAATGTACCTGCCCCTGATCTATGGTGCCTGATAGTGGAGGAGTGGATGACAATCCCTTAGGAGGAATCGATGTGGATGCCAATTAACTCACCTAAACCAACATAAATATTTCAAACATATATGTGATTCAATTATAAATTTAAAACTCAAGTTAAATTTATGATTTCATATATAATTTTAAAAATTGAAATGAAAATACCCCATAAGGGTTGCCAAGTATGACTGGTGTTGATGTATGTACTCATGGAACAAATGATTGCCCCATCATTAGTGTCATCTATACACCAAATAATTTGATTGTTAAAATGTATTGCAAACTTTTCTTTGATATATACATCCATCAAAATTCTTATAAAATGAACATACATAGATGCATATTTATACCTGTGTCGCAGTGTCCTCAAGGTGATGGTATGTTGTAAGAAACTCTACAAATGAACTGATGCAACCAAAAGAACCACCAGAATCTCCCTGTCCACTTGAACTAGGTGTGGCCTGATCAGGTCCATAGCATACTTGATGACAACTAGTACATATATGTGGGATGGGCCTCGACACTCCTAGAGCAATACTCAGACCAACTCCATAAAAAACTCCATCATCATCGTCTCTATGCTTCCCACCCACTATCGTAGAAGCATGTTGATCAATGTCTCTTACAAGTGTACTAAGGGAACCTAATGTTGAAACCAGAGCTTGATGATGTACAGGTGCGGGAATGGGAGGACCAGGAGCAACAACAAGGGGTTGTGCATGTACGGGGCATTGGGGATCAACCCTTGCCCCTAACCTCTATTGTGGCATGCCACCACCAACACCCTGAAATGATCTAAAATCAAAATAATTGGGCTTTTTCCCCAAAATAAACTCTACATACAATTTTCTCAAAAAGTACAATGGGCACTCCCAATTAGCATGTGGGGGACTATCAAAAACCATATACCATCGATCCCAAAAATGTGCACTCATCTTCGGATGTATGCACCACCTCATGGATATTCTAGATTTGTTGGGTGGAATGGGTTGTCGAGTAACGAGGTCAAGAAAGTAGGGGGCTAGATGGGATTTCATTATTTTAAGGTATAATATTTGTTTGTAAGAGAGACCGTCAGAATAAAATTGTCTCATTTGTTCTCTCTCTTGTCGATGCCTATCAAGATCAGAATCTATCATCCTAATGGCATCAACAACATTTTGCATTGCAGATGTAAAATGTCTCACATGTGGCGGAATCAATACTTGACTTTGCATAGCTTTGATTTTATTTTTTAAGGATGCAACTTGATCATTTATTAGTGCTCTCAAGAGAGCCTCATCAGATGCGATAGGTGTTGGATGTGGCATATTAGGTGGAGGGGGAGGGGGAGGTGGAGGGGGGGAAGGGGAGGTGGATGTGGTTGTGGTTGAGGTGGTGGATTGATGATATCATCAATGTTAAAATCATCCATGATATGAGATATAAATGTACACCTGCATTAAATCATACAAAATAGGATGTGCATACATATATTAAGATCATATATTTAATTGAAATAGGATGAGAAACATATATATTAAGATCATATATTTAATTGAAATTCACATATATATATACATTGATTTAACTTGAGCATGTTCATACAAAATTAAAAATTTAACATGTACAAACATTTAAAATAAAAAATATGATGCATAATTTGCATGCATATAGATCATTAAACTAAACTATGTACATACATAAAAATTTTAAAATTTAAGAAAAATATATGAAAAATTTTAATACATGCATGTACATACTAAACAATAAACTTGAAACATTCACAAAAGCTCATTTTATGTCTAACACACACACACACACATATATATATTACAATTTTTTAGCAGGAGAAATCATGATCTAGTAGATAGTCATCAAATATATACTATTATATATTATTCATTATAAGTTCATAAATTCCACCAAATTCATAAATCCATGTCACTAAAAATATCCATCAAGAACCAAAATCATAAATTCATGTCACTAAAAATATCCATCCAACCAAATTTATAAATTCATCACACAAAATATCCATCGTTCACCAAATTCATAAATTCATAACTATTTAAGATCATTGTCTTAATTTAGAAACTATTGTGGCTCTCTATTGCATCTCTTCATTTCTTTGTGTTTTCCTTTTTAGAATTAGAAGTTATCCTCTCCTCTATCCATTGTCGATGCTCATCTAAGATCCCATCCATAGCCCTGATAGCATCAACAAGGGTTAGCATCCTAGATTCAAACATCCTCACAAGAGGTGTGACACATTCTTCATTTTGAATAATGTTGATTTGATCTTGGATGGTTCTAACATTGGCATTGATTTTTGCTTGCAAACGAGCATGTTCATTGATTTTAGGTGGTGGAGGTTGGGGGTTACAAGGTGGATTGAGTGGAGGTGGAGGTGAAGGTGGTGGATATGGATGGCATGGAGGTGGATTGTGAATATTATTGAATGGATCCATGTGATCTTTAAGATATGAGTGAACCTACATTAGATTTGTAATTTCAAGATGTAAGATACATGTTTAGGAAATACCTTTAAACCATTCAATATAAATGGCCTTAAATAATTGAATACAAATGATGAAATTATATGTAAGCCTCATTTATGTCTAAGGTACATGTTACTTGAATGAAAATACAATTAACTATTAATATTATATAATCTTTTGATCTTATTATTATTTTGGTTGTAGAGGCTTTGATCATAAAATTTTTAATAACTTCTTTGATCCCCTTAAGAAATGTCATATTGGGACCCCTTAAGAAATAAAATTACTATTTAGGGTGACAGGATGGCTTAAGGGGATCTACGTCTAGTGAGATCCTAGGAGAAAATGACATGGCTCAAGTGAATAAAATTTGGTGAAGTTTCCCAAGGCAACCAAATTTCATTAAGATCCTTCAAAGAAAACGTGATGGATTTAGGGTTTAGGGTTTAGACTTTAGAGTTTAGGGTTTAGGGTAATAGGATAGCTTAAGGGGATCTACATGAAGTATCTTGATCCTAGGACAAAATTACATGGCATAAGGGAATGAAATTTGGTGGATTTTCCTAAGGAAACTAGATTTCATCAAGAACCTAAGAAATAATGATGGGTTTAGGGTTTAGGGCAATAGGATAACTTGAGGGGATATATGTAGTAAGATCCTATGACAAAATTACATGGCATAAGGGAATGAAATTTGGTGGATTTTCCTAAGACAACCAAATTTCACTTTAAGGTCAGGTAGGATAAAATGAATGGTTTAGTGTTTAGGGTTTAGATTTTAGAGTTCAACGTTTAGGGTTTGCAAAACTTAGGGTGAAGTTTTGGTGCCCCCTAGAATATAATGAACTTGCAAGTTAGTGAATAACATTTTCTTATGGAATAGTTGATTGAGATCTACTCTTGTTTCAACTAACCAACCTAGATCATGAAATCTCATTCATATTATAATCTTGCACGATCTTATTATTGTTAAATTTGGTTTCCTTGGGAAAATTCACCAAGTTTAAGAACTTCTTTGATCCCCTTAATAAATGTCATATTGGGACCCCTTAAGAAATTGATTTATGATTTAGGGTGATAGGATGGCTTAAGGGGATCTAGATGTCTAGTGAGGTCCAAATTTAGTCATACTATGACCTCATTGGTTCCATCTAGCTCTAGGTCAAAAGAGTTTTACCCCTCTAATAAAAAAAAGTATCATGTTTAAAATGAATCAATCTATACATATCACAAAAATAGCATACATATATCAAAAGAAGTAAAAATATCCTCCTACATTAGAGGATATCAAACATAAATATGAAATATTTTAATAATTATACTTGTAATCACTTATTAATACGTTATATCATACATAATTTTAATCACATAATAAAGGAATAAATAACACATATGTAAAAACCAAAAGAGGCTACTCACATGGATCTTGATCCTTCTAGGAAGTACCCTAGATTGGTGTGTTATTAGCCAGGTGTTGGGACCTTCACCTCTCTCCTTGTATATTTCCAACAATCCCACTCACTCCCTCTATGTAAATAATTTACTGGTGCCTTTTCTCAGTTCTTTAATCTTCTAAATTGTCTATTTACTGAACATAATGTAGTCTCTCTCTCTACAGCAAAATAGCCTAGTTCACTCCAACCTATCATCTATTTTTCTCCTTTGGTGTGGTGTAGGTGTTAAATGGTTCCATCTTGGTCTCCTTATTGATGCATTTCTGTCCTTCCACATAAATCTATAGTATCAAAATATAGGTAATTTTATAGTTTATTAGTCTCTCTTAATTGCTAAAGAATCCATTGTGCTTGAGGGATGGGTGAGTTATTATCTAGGATCACATCTTAAAAATCCTATAGAGGTCATGGTATGTGTTTCTTAATACATATATTCCCATACAAACCTCTTTCCATGTATTATCACCTCTCCTATATAATAGACACCTTACTAGATTTAAATTTCATATGATATATACCCAAGTGTTTCCAATTGGAATTGATATGATTATACTTTTATGGTATTCTAGATATTCATAATATTTTTCATAAATCTACCAAATAGACCCATTCTTGACATTGAACCTACATAATTTTAGGTATTTTCAATGAAAGAAACTTTACCCATAACACTCTCACTCGCGCTCTCCTATCTTGTGGATATAATAGAATAAAGTTTTCTTCCAATGATTTAGATCCCTAATGATCATGTTTAAGTGTCATAGAGAGTGATCATCCACTCTTCATAAACTTGTAGAAACCAAAAGGTTTTATAATGTGTGTTCAAATAAGTGAAAACATTACAAAAATATCTACTGGATGGTGACAACAAAGGGTTTTTTAAGGCAACCAAATTTAATTTTATGGTACTAAGACAAAATTCAAATGCTTTAGTGTTGAGGGTTTAGATTTTACAGTTCAAGGTCTAGGGTTTAGCAAACTTAGGGTGAATTTTGGGTGGCCCTTGGAATAATTTATACTTGCAAGTTAGTGCCAATTAGAATTGATTGTATGTGCTTGGATTACGAATTTTCTAACTAAATTTGCAAACAAACATTGATAAACTTTATGAATTTTAACTATTCTTTAACATATTGTTTTCTAATCTAATTATAATTTTACATTGAAACTAAAGTTTAACATATCATTTTTTCCATACAATGCAAATAAATTTAAAACATTTAAGCAATGCAAATGAATTTTTTTGAGCTCAAAATTACTTAGTTTTCAAAATCAAAATGATTTGTTCAATTTCAATTTATGGTTTAACAAAAAAATTGTTCCATTCAATTTAGTTTCAATTTCTAACAATTGAGTTTTAATGCAATTTTTTCATTTAACTGCAGACCCAAACCTGGACATTCTTTTTTTTTGTGAGTTTAGATTTAGGTTCAAACTTGATTAGGGGTTTCTAAAATGCAATTTTTTTATTTCATTTCAATTTCTAGGGTTTTGAAATGCAATTTTTTTATTTTGTCTCAATTAGGGTTTTCAAATTCAATTTTTTTGGTTTAATCAAACAATTTAGGTTTCAAAAGTTAAATTTTGTTTGTAAAACACAATTCAAGGTTCATTTTTCATTTCTATTAAAAATATTTAGGTTTCATTACATTTATTGATCTATTTCTACAATTACTTATTTCTACTATAACAAGAAAAAAAATGCTCAAACGTGAAATAAATTAAAAAAAATGCTAAATTCACTTATTTTCTTCGTAATTTCAATAAAAAATGGAAAAATGCAAAAAGAAAAGGGGCGTGGGCAGGTACCTAGAGTTGTTTGTGGAGGTCATTGTCACCTGTACTCAGGATCCCGTCAGCTAGAAAATGAACTCTATTCATTTTTAAAAAATAAATAGAATTATAAAATAGGATCCTGATTTCTACAAAATGGGATCCCGATTTTTATAGATCGAGATCCTATT
Source organism: Sequoia sempervirens (assembly GCA_007258455.2). Taxonomy (NCBI): domain Eukaryota; kingdom Viridiplantae; phylum Streptophyta; class Pinopsida; order Cupressales; family Cupressaceae; genus Sequoia; species Sequoia sempervirens. Next base: position 260 of record VDFB02297265.1, on the reverse strand, counting down.
TCATAGTAATTGGGATCTCGTTCCTTGTCCATTAGTTCAGGATCCTTTAGGAAACGAGATCTTGATTTTTAAAAAGCGGGTTCTCGTTTTGTATTTAGGCTCGGGATCCTAAAGCTAAACAGGATCCCAATTTTTAAAAATCAAGATCCTATTTATTAAAATCTGGATCTCATTTTTGCAATGTCAATTTAAATTTTTTGGCTAAGCAAAAAAATTCCACGTTTCGTGGACTCAACTTTGTGCACTTACCCCCTTTGATG
>VDFB02297264.1:0-17642 GCA_007258455.2 Sequoia sempervirens | reverse complement strand
TGTAGTTCTCCATTATGTACGTGTATTTTCTATCACCTTTCGTGGACATTCATTTTTTGTTCAGTTATACCCTGATTTAGGAAACCGCTTGTGTTTGAGTTTTCGTCGGCCATTGATAAATTTTGGTGACTACAATTGCGCACTGCACAGTAGTTGTGCATTATCCTTTGTAATTTTGTGTTTCCTATCACGAACCTTCATTGTTTGACGGAGTTATAGCTATATTAAAACCGTTTGTGCTTGAGTTTTTCTAGGCTATCGATCAACTTTGGTGATTACAATATTGGATTACACTATAGTTGTGCATTCTATATTCATATTTTCTATAGCTTTTCATGAACCTTCATTTTTGATTGAGTTATAGCCGCACTTAGGAAACACCTCATTTTTTACTTTCGTGGGCCATCGATCAACTTTGTTGACTACGATTGTGGATTGCATTATAGTTGTCCATTTTGTATGCATATTTTCAATCGCTTTTGGTGACTACGATTGTGGATTACACTGTATTTTTTGCTTTTTATATACGTAATTGCTGTCGCCTTTCGCAAACCTTCATTTTTTATTGAGTGATAGCCACATTTTGGAAACCTCTCATGTTTGAGTTTTTGTGGGCCATCGTTCAACTTTGGTGACAACAATTGTAGATGACACTATTGTTGTGCATTCTATACACATATTTTCTATCGCCTTTCGAGAACCTTCCTTTTTCGTTGAGTTATAGACGCATTTAGGAAATAAATTGTTTTTGAAATTTCTTTTTTTTGAAAAGTAGAAGCAGTGGAGGTAACAGAGGTAAATTGTTTGAATGTTTTGGTGAAAAATCTGAGAAATGAGTTTTGTAGAGAATCTGATTCTGAGATGACCCAGATCGTCCTCTTTTTGAAAAACAAATTTTTCACCAACATGTAAAAAACCTTCAAAAATCGAATTTACGAAACAATTTTATTTGGGAAAATCAAAATTTTTTGTTGAGTTATAACAGCATTTAGCAAACCACTCATGTTTGATCTTTCGTGGGCCATTGATTATCTTTGGTGACCATGCTTCTGGATTACACTATAGTTGTGCATTCTATATGCATATTTTCTATAGTGTTTAGCAGACTCATAATTTTTTCATTGTGTTATCACGCATTTGAGAAACAGCTCATTTTGTGTTTTCATGGGCCATTGATCAACTTTGGTGACTACAATTTTGGATTACAAGTTTGTATGTGTGCATTCTATATGAGTATTTTCTTTCGCGAACCTTCCTTTTTTGTTGAGTTATAGCCGCATTTAGGAAAACTGCTCGTGTTTGAGTTTTTGTGGGCCATCGATCAACTTAGGTGACAACGTTTGTAGATTACATTGTAGTTATGCATTCTATATGCGTATTTTCTATCACGTTTTGCAAACCTTCATTTTTGGTAGAGTTATAACAGCGTTTAGGAAACCGCTTGTGTTTGAGTTTTTGTGGGCCATTGATCAACTTTGGTTACTACGTTTGTGGATTACAATGTAGTTGTGCATTCTATACCAATATTTTCTATCCCCTTTTGCGAACTTTCATTTTTTTTTTTTTTATAGGCGCAATTTGGAAACCGCTCATGTTTGTGTTCTTTTGGGCCATCGATATTTTTTGATGACTACAATTTTGGATGGTACTATAGTTGTGCATTCTGTATAAATATTTTTAATTTCCTTTCACGAACCTTCATTTTTTATTAAGTTATAGTCGCATTTAGGAAAATGGTCATGTTTGAGTTTTTGTGGGTCGCTGATCAACTTTGGTGACTATGATTGTGGATTACACTGTAGTTGTGCATTCTATACATGTATGTTCGATCAACTTTCGCAAACCTTCATATTTTGTTGAGTTATAGCCGTACTTAGGAAACTGATCGTGTTTTAGTTTTCATGGGTCTTCGATCAACTTTGGTGACTACAATTGTGGATTGCACTCTAGTTGTCCATTATGTATGCATATTTTCTATCGCCTTTTGGAAACCTTCATTTTTTGTTGAGTTATAGCCCCATTTAGGAAACTGCTCAAGTTTGAGTTTTTTGTGGGCCATCGATCAACTTTGGTGACTGTGCTTGTTGATTACAATGTAGTTGTGCATTCTATATGCGTATTTTCTATAGCCTTTTACGAAACTTCATCTTTTATTGAGTTATAGCCACATTTAGGAAACCGCTCTTGTTTGAGTTTTTCTAGGCCATCGATCAACTTTGGTGACTACGATTGTGGATTACACTGTAGGTGTGCATTCTTTATGTGTATTTTCTATCGGCTTTTGCGAATCTTCATTTTTCATTGCATTATAGCAGCACTTAGGAAACCGCTCATGTTTCAGTTTTCGTTGGCCATCGATCAACTTTGGTGACTACGATTGTGGATTGCACTATAGTTGTCTATTTTGTACATTAATTATCTATCAGCTTTTGCCAACCTTAATTTTTTGTTCAGATATAGCCGCATTTTGGAAACTGCTCGAGTTTGAGTTTTTGAGGGCCATCGATCAAGTTTGGTGACTATGCTTTTGGATCACACTGTAGTTGTTCATGCCATACGTGTATTTTTAATCGCCTTTTACGAACCTACATTTTTTGTTGTGTTATGGCCGCATTTGGGAAAACTCTCGTATTTGAGATTTTGTTGGCCATCGATCAACTTTGGTGACTACGATTGTGTATTACACTATAGTTGTACATTTAATACATGTATTTTCTTTGGCATTTCACGAACCTTCATTTTTCGTTGAGTCATAGGTACGTTTAGGAAACTGGTCGTGTTTGAGTTTTCGTTGGGCTCAATAAACTTTGGTTACTACGATTGTGGATTGCACTATGGTTGGGCATTCTATATGCGTATCTTCTATTACCTTTCGCAAACCTTCATTTTTTGTTGAGTTATAGCTGCATTTGGAAAACCGATCATGTTGGAGTTTTTTTATGCCATCGATCAACTTTGGTGACTATGATTGTGGATTGTAGTGTAGTTATGCATTCTATACGCTCATCTTTCAATTTTCGTTGGCCATCGATCAACTTCGGTGACTACGATTGTGGATTGCATTGTGCTTGTCCATTCTATACGCATATTTTCTATCGCCTTTCCTGACCCTTCATTTTTTGTTCAGTTATAGCCACATTTCCGAAACCACTCATGTTTGAGTTTTCGTGGGTGATTGATCAAATTTGTGACTACGATTGTGGATTGCACTATAGTTTTGCATTATGAACACTAATTTCCTATCTCATTTCGCGAAACTTCATTTTTTGTTGAGTTATAGCCACATTTAGGAAATCGCTCATTTTTGAGTTTTTGTGGGCCATTAATCAAATTTGGTGACTACGCTTGTGGATTACATTGTAGATGTGCATTCTACATGCATATTTTCCATCAACATTTGTGAACCTTCATTTTTTCTGCAGTTATAACCGCATTTAGGAAACCACTCATGTTGGAGTTTTTGTGGGCCATCAATTAATTTTGGTGACTAAGATTATGGATTGTATTGTAGTTGTGCATTTGTATGCATATTTTTAATCTCCTTTCACGGTCAACTTTGGTGACAACAATATTGGATTACACTGTAGTTGTGCATTATATACGCGTATTTTCTATCACCTTTCACAAACCTTCATTTTTCGTTCAGTTATAGCCACACTTAGGAGTCCACTTGTGTTTGAATTTTCGTGGGCCATCAATCAACTTTGGGACTACTATTGTGGAATGTACTGTAGTTCTCCATTATGTACGTGTATTTTCTATCACCTTTCGTGAACATTCATTTTTTGTTCAGTTATACCCTGATTTAGGAAACCGCTTGGGTTTGAGTTTTCGTCGGCCATTGATAAATTTTGGTGACTACAATTGCGCACTGCACAGTAGTTGTGCATTATCCACTGTAATTTTGTATTTCCTATCACGAACCTTCATTGTTTGTTGGTTGCAGCTATATTAATAGTTTTGTGCTTGGTTTTTCTAGGCTGTGATCAACTTTGGTAATTTGTATTGGATTACATTATATTCATATTTTCTATAGCTTTTCATGAACCTTCATTTTTTTTTTTTTTTTAGCCGCACTTAGGAAACACCTCATTTTTTACTTTCGTGGGCCATCGATCAACTTTGTTGACTACGATTGTGGATTGCATTATAGTTGTCCATTTTGTATGCATATTTTCAATCGCTTTTGGTGACTACGATTGTGGATTACACTGTATTTTTTGCATTTTATATACGTAATTGCTGTCGCCTTTCGCAAACCTTCATTTTTTATTGAGTGATAGCCACATTTTGGAAACCTCTCATGTTTGAGTTTTTGTGGGCCATCGTTCAACTTTGGTGACAACAATTGTAGATGACACTATTGTTGTGCATTCTATACACATATTTTCTATCGCCTTTCGAGAACCTTCCTTTTTCGTTGAGTTATAGACGCATTTAGGAAATAAATTGTTTTTGAAATTTCTTTTTTTTGAAAAGTAGAAGCAGTGGAGGTAACAGAGGTAAATTGTTTGAATGTTTTGGTGAAAAATCTGAGAAATGAGTTTTGTAGAGAATCTGGTTCTGAGATGACCCGGTCGTCCTCTTTTGAAAAACAAATTTTCACCAACATGTAAAACAACTTCAAAGTAATTCTGATAATTTTATTTGAAATCATTTTGTTGGTTATAACAGCATTGTAAAACCACTCATGTTTTGATCTTCGTGGGCCATTGATTAACACGGTGACCATGTACGGTTACACTATAGTTGTGCATTCTATATGCATATTTTCTATAGTGTTCATGGGCTATAATTTTTTTCTTATTATTATCCACCGCATTTAGGAAACCCGCTCATTTTTTGTTTTCATGGGCCATTGATCTTCCAGTGACTACAATTTTGGATTACAAAGTTTTGTATTTGTGCATTCTATATGAGTATTTTCTTTCGCGAACCTTCCTTTTTTGTTGAGTTATAGCCGCATTTAGGAAAACTGCTCGTGTTTGAGTTTTTGTGGGCCATCGATCAACTTAGGTGACAGCGTTTGTAGATTACACTGTAGTTATGCATTCTATATGCGTATTTTCTATCACGTTTTGCAAACCTTCATTTTTGGTAGAGTTATAACAGCATTTAGGAAGCAAGCTTGTGTTTGAGTTTTGTGGGCCATTGATCAGCAACTTTGGTTACTTTCGTTTGTGGATTACAATGTGGACATGCATTCTATAATATTTATCCCCTTTTACGACTTTCATTTTATGACTGGTTGGCGCAATTTGGAAACCGCTCATGTTTGTGTTCTTTTGGCCATCGATATTTTGATATTCTAATTTTGGATATTACTACTAGATTTATGCATTACAACACTAAATATTTTAATTTCCTTTCACGAACCTTCATTTTTTATTATTAAATTATAGTCGCATTGGAAAATGGTCATGTTTGATTTTGTAATTGTTGATCAACTTTGGTGACTATGATTGTGGATTACCTTTGTGGTTGTGCATTCTATACATGTATATTCGATCAACTTTCGCAAACCTTCATTTTTTGTTGTTTTATAGCCGTACTTAGGAAACTGATCGTGTTTTAGTTTTCATGGGTCTTCGATCAACTTTGGTGACTACAATTGTGGATTGCACTCTAGTTGTCCATTATGTATGCATATTTTCTATCGCCCTTTGGAAACCTTCATTTTTTGTTGAGTTATAGCCCCATTTAGGAAACTGCTCAAGTTTGAGTTTTTTGTGGGCCATCGATCAACTTTGTTGTTGTGTATTTAATTTTAATGGTGCATTCTATATGCGTATTTTCTATCGCCTTTTACAAAACTTCATCTTTTATTGAGTTATAGCCACATTTAGGAAACCGCTCTTGTTTGAGTTTTTCTAGGCCATCGATCAACTTTGGTGACTACGATTGTGGATTACACTGTAGGTGTGCATTCTATGTATTTTCCTATGGAAACTTTTACGAATCTTCATTTTCATTTGCATTATAGCAGCACTTGAAGCCGCTCATGCGGTTTTCGTTGGCCATCGATCAACTTTGGTGACTACGATTGTGGATTGCACTATAGTTGTCTATTTTGTACATAATTATCTATCGGCTTTTGTCAACCTTAATTTTGTTCAGATATGGCGCATTTTGGAAGCCCCTTTTCGAGTTTGAGTTTTGAGGCCATCGATCAAGTTTGGTGACTATGCTTTTGGATCACACTGTAGTTGTTCATGCCATACGTGTATTTTTAATCGCCTTTTACGAACCTACGTTTTTTGTTGTGTTATAGCCGCATTTGGGAAAACTCTCGTATTTGAGATTTTGTTGGCCATCGATCAACTTTGGTGACTACGATTGTGCATTACACTATAGTTGTACATTTAATACATGTATTTTCTTTGGCATTTCACGAACCTTCATTTTTCGTTGGGTCATAGGTACGTTTAGGAAACTGGTCGTGTTTGAGTTTTCGTTGGGCTCAATAAACTTTGGTTACTACGATTGTGGATTACTATAGTTTAGGGCATTCTATGTCGTGTATCTTCTATTACCTTTACTTAAACCTTCATTTTTTGTTGAGTTATAGGCGCATTTGGAAGAGCAAGTCATGTTGAGTTTTTTATGCCCTTCGATCAACATGGTGACTATGATTGTGGATTGTAGTGTAGTTATGCATTCTATACACTCATCTTTCAATTTTCGTTGGCCATCGATCAACTTTGGTGACTACGATTGTGGATTGCATTGTGCTTGTCCATTCTATACGCATATTTTCTATCGCCTTTCCTGACCCTTCATTTTTTGTTCAGTTATAGCCACATTTCCGAAACCACTCATGTTTGAGTTTTCGTGGGTGATTGATCAAATTTGTGACTACGATTGTGGATTGCACTATAGTTTTGCATTATGAACACTAATTTTCTATCTCATTTCGCGAAACTTCATTTTTTGTTGAGTTATAGCCACATTTAGGAAATCGCTCATTTTTGAGTTTTTGTGGGCCATTAATCAAATTTGGTGACTACGCTTGTGGATTACACTGTAGATGTGCATTCTACATGCATATTTTCCATCAACATTTGTGAACCTTCATTTTTTCTGCAGTTATAACCGCATTTAGGAAACCACTCATGTTGGAGTTTTTGTGGGCCATCAATTAATTTTGGTGACTAAGATTATGGATTGTATTGTAGTTGTGCATTTGTATGCATATTTTTAATCTCCTTTCTCGGTCAACTTTGGTGACAACAATATTGGATTACACTGTAGTTGTGCATTATATACGCGTATTTTCTATCACCTTTCACAAACCTTCATTTTTCGTTCAGTTATAGCCACACTTAGGAGTCCGCTTGTGTTTGAATTTTCGTGGGCCATCAATCAAGTTTGGGACTACTATTGTGGAATGTACTGTAGTTCTCCATTATGTACGTGTATTTTCTATCACCTTTCGTGAACATTCATTTTTTGTTCAGTTAGACCCTGATTTAGGAAACCGCTTGTGTTTGAGTTTTCGTCGGCCATTGATAAATTTTGGTGACTACAATTGCGCACTGCACAGTAGTTGTGCATTATCCACTGTAATTTTGTATTTCCTATCACGAACGTTCATTGTTTGTTGAGTTATAGCTATATTAAAGAAACCGTTTGTGAGTTTTCTAGGCTATGATCAACTTTGGTGATTACAATATTGGATTACACACTATAATTGTCATTCTATTCATATTTCTATAGCTTTTCATGAACCTTCATTTTTATTGAGTTATATGGCCGCACTTAGGAAACCTCATTTTTGCCCGTGGGCCATCGATCGCTTTGTTGACTCTGATTGTGGATTGCATTATAGTTGTCCATTTTATGCATATTTTCAACGCTTTTGGTGACTCTGATTGTGGATTACCTTCCATATTTTTTGCATTTTATATACGTAATTGCTGTCGCCTTTCGCAAACCTTCATTTTTTATTGAGTGATAGCCACATTTTGGAAACCTCTCATGTTTGAGTTTTTGTGGGCCATCGTTCAACTTTGGTGACAACAATTGTAGATGACACTATTGTTGTGCATTCTATACACATATTTTCTATCGCCTTTCGAGAACCTTCCTTTTTCGTTGAGTTATAGACGCATTTAGGAAATAAATTGTTTTTGAAATTTCTTTTTTTTGAAAAGTAGAAGCAGTGGAGGTAACAGAGGTAAATTGTTTGAATGTTTTGGTGAAAAATCTGAGAAATGAGTTTTGTAGAGTCGATTAAGAGATGACGGATAAGTCCTCTTTTTGGCTTCGGTACCACCAACATGTAAAAACCTTCAAAAAAATCAATTCACAAACAATTTTATTGGGAAAATCAAATTTTTGTTGGTTCATGACATTGTAAACCACTCATATTTGATCTGGTAGACCCGTAATGATTAGCTTTGTTGACCATGTACAGATTACATAGTTGTACATTCTATATTTCTATCGTGTTTGAACTAATTTTTTCATTGTGTTATCACCGCATTTGAAAACTCATTTTTGTATTTTCATGGAGAATGATGATCAACTTTGGTGACTACAATTTTGGATTACAAGTTTGTGTTGTGCATTCTATGGTATTTTCTTTCCTTGGTCTTCCTTTTTGTTGAGTGCAGCAGCATTTTAGGGCGCTGCGTGTTTGGCAGGTTTTGTGGGCCATGTCGATCAACAGGTGACCAGCGTTTGTAGATTACTTTGTAGTTATGCATTCTGTCATTATTTTCTATCCGTTTGCAAACCTTCATTTTTGGTAGAGTTATAACCGCATTTAGGAAACCGCTTGTGTTTGAGTTTTTGTGGGCCATTGATCAACTTTGGTTACTACGTTTGTGGATTACAATGTAGTTGTGCATTCTATACCAATATTTTCTATCCCCTTTTGCGAACTTTCATTTTTTGTTGAGTTATGGGCGCAATTTGACCGCGCTCATGTTTGTGTTCTTTTGGGCCCTTGATATTTTTTATTCACAATTTTGGATATGGTACTATAGTTGTATGCATTCTGTATAAATATTTTAATTTCCTTTCACGAACCTTCATTTTTATTAAGTTATAATCGCATTGGAAAATGGTCATGTTGAGTTTTGTGGGTATTTGATCAACTTTGGTAAATATGATTGTGGATTACTTTATGGTTGTGCATTCTATATACATGTATTCGATCCTTTCATAAACCTTCATTTTGTTGAGTTATAGCCGTGCTTAGAGGCCCGGTGATGTTTTTAGTTTTCATGGGTCTTCGATCAACTTTGGTGACTACAATAGTGGATTGCACTCTAGTTGTCCATTATGTATGCATATTTTCTATCGCCTTTTGGAAACCTTCATTTTTTGTTGAGTTATAGCCCCATTTAGGAAACTGCTCAAGTTTGAGTTTTTTGTGGGCCATCGATCAACTTTGGTGACTGTGCTTGTTGATTACAATGTAGTTATGCATTCTATGTCGTCTTTTCTCGCCTTTCGAAACTGTCTTTTATTGAGTTACTAGCCACATTTAGGAAACCACTTGTGTTTTTGTTTTTGTGGGCCATCGATCAACTTCGGTGACTTCGATTGTGGATTACACTGTAGTTGTGCATTCTATATGCGTATTTTCTATCGCCCTTCCCGAACCTTCATTTTTTGTTTAGTTATAGCCGCACTTAGGAAATCCCTCATGTTTGAGTTTTCATGGGCCATCGCTTTGGTGACTACGATTTTGGATTGTACTGTAGTTGTCTAACTTTGGCACATTAATTATCTATCGACTTTTATCCAACCTGTTTTGTTCGGATATGGCCGCATTTTAGGCCCCTTTCGAGTTTGAGTTTTTGAGGGCCATCGATCAGGATTTGGTGACTATGCTGGATCACCTTGTGGTTGTTCATGCCCATCGTGTATTTTAATACGCCTTTTCACGAACCTACATTTTGTTGTGTATATGTGCATTTGGGAAAACTCTCGTATTTGAGATTTTGTTGGCCATCGATCAACTTTGGTGACTACGATTGTGCATTACACTATAGTTGTACATTTAATACATGTATTTTCTTTGGCATTTCACGAACCTTCATTTTTCGTTGAGTCATAGGTACGTTTAGGAAACTGGTCGTGTTTGAGTTTTCGTTGGGCTCAATAAACTTTGGTTACTACGATTGTGGATTGCACTATAGTTGGGCATTCTATATGCGTATCTTCTATTACCTTTCGCAAACCTTCATTTTTTGTTGAGTTATAGCTGCATTTGGAAACCCGATCATGTTGGAGTTTTTTTATGCCATCGATCAACTTTGGTGACTATGATTGTGGATTGTAGTGTAGTTATGCATTCTATACACTCATCTTTCAATTTTCGTTGGCCATCGATCAACTTTGGTGACTACGATTGTGGATTGCATTGTGCCTGTCCATTCTATACGCATATTTTCTATCGCCTTTCCTGACCCTTCATTTTTTGTTCAGTTATAGCCACATTTCCGAAACCACTCATGTTTGAGTTTTCGTGGGTGATTGATCAAATTTGTGACTACGATTGTGGATTGCACTATAGTTTTGCATTATGAACACTAATTTTCTATCTCATTTCACGAAACTTCATTTTTTGTTGAGTTATAGCCACATTTAGGAAATCGCTCATTTTTGAGTTTTTGTGGGCCATTAATCAAATTTGGTGACTACGCTTGTGGATTACATTGTAGATGTGCATTCTACATACATATTTTCCATCAACATTTGTGAACCTTCATTTTTTCTGCAGTTATAACCGCATTTAGGAAACCACTCATGTTGGAGTTTTTGTGGGCCATCAATTAATTTTGGTGACTAAGATTATGGATTGTATTGTAGTTGTGCATTTGTATGCATATTTTTAATCTCCTTTCACGGTCAACTTTGGTGACAACAATATTGGATTACACTGTAGTTGTGCATTATATACGCGTATTTTCTATCACCTTTCACAAACCTTCATTTTTCGTTCAGTTATAGCCACACTTAGGGGTCCGCTTGTGTTTGAATTTTCGTGGGCCATCAATCAACTTTGGGACAACTATTGTACAGGAATGTCTTTATGGATTCTCCATTATACGTGTATTTTCTATCACCTTTGTGAACATTCATTTTTGTTCAGATTATACCTGATTTAGGAAAGCCGCTTGTGTTTGAGTTTTAGTCATTGATAAATTTTGGTGACTACAATTACGCCTTTGCCGGTGGTTGTGCATTATCCTTTGTAATTTTGTATTTCTATCACGAACCTTCATTGTTTGTTGAGTTATAGCTATATTAAAGCCGTTTGTGCTTGAGTTTTCTGAGCTATCGATCAACTTTGGTGATTACAATATTGGATACACTATAGTTGTGCATTCTATTCATATTTTCTATAGCTTTCATGAACCTTCATTTTTTTTGTTGAGTTAGCATAGGAAACACCTCATTTTTACTTTGTTGGGCCATCGATCAACTTTGTTGACTTCGATTATGGATTACATTATAGTTGTCCATTTGTACATATTTTCATTCGCTTTTGTTGACTTCTGATTGTGGATTACTGCGTATTTTTTGCATTTATGTCACGTAATTATATGCGCTTCCTTGAGCCTTCATTTTTTATTGAGTGATAGCCACATTTTGGAAGCCTCTCATGTTTGAGTTTTTGTGGGCCATCGTTTCAACTTTGGTGACAACAATTGTAGATGACACTATTGTTGTGCATTCTATACACATATTTTCTATCGCCTTTCGAGAACCTTCCTTTTTCGTTGAGTTATAGACGCATTTAGGAAATAAATTGTTTTTGAAATTTCTTTTTTTTGAAAAGTAGAAGCAGTGGAGGTAACAGCGGTAAATTGTTTGAATGTTTTGGTGAAAAATCTGAGAAATGAGTTTTTGTAAAATCAGTTACGAGATGACCCGGATCGTCCTCTTTTGAAAACAAATTTTCACCAACATATAAAAACCTTCAAAATCAATTCTGAAACAATTTGTTGGGAAATCAAAATTTTTGTTGAGTTATAACAGCATTTAGCAAACCACTCATGTTTGATCTTTCGTGGGCCATTGATTAGCTTTGGTGACCATGCTTCTGGATCACACTATAGTTGTGCATTCTATATGCATATTTTCTATAGTGTTTCGCGAACCTTAATTTTTTCATTGTGTTATCACATTTGGGAAACATCATTTTGTGTTTTCATGGGCCATTGATCAACTTTGGTGACTACAATTTTGGATACAAGTTTGTATTTGTGCATTCTATATGTGTATTTTCTTTCGCGAACCTTCCTTTTTTGTTGAGTTATAGCCGCATTTAGGAAAACTGCTCGTGTTTGAGTTTTTGTGGGCCATCGATCAACTTAGGTGACAACGTTTGTAGATTACACTGTAGTTATGCATTCTATATGCGTATTTTCTATCACGTTTTGCAAACCTTCATTTTTGGTAGAGTTATAACAGCATTTAGGAAACCGCTTGTGTTTGAGTTTTTGTGGGCCATTGATCAACTTTGGTTACTACGTTTGTGGATTACAATGTAGTTGTGCATTCTATACCAATATTTTCTATCCCCTTTTGCGAACTTTCATTTTTTGTTTAGTTATAGGCGCAATTTGGAAACCGCTCATGTTTGTGTTCTTTTGGGCCATCGATATTTTTTGATGACTACAATTTTGGATGGTACTATAGTTGTGCATTCTGTATAAATATTTTTAATTTCCTTTCACGAACCTTCATTTTTTATTAAGTTATAGTCGCATTTAGGAAAATGGTCATGTTTGAGTTTTTGTGGGTCGCTGATCAACTTTGGTGACTATGATTGTGGATTACACTGTAGTTGTGCATTCTATACATGTATGTTAGATCAACTTCCATAAACCTTCATTTTTTGTTGAGTTATAGCCCGTTACTTAGGAAGCTGATACGTGTTTTAGTTTCCTTGGGTCTTGATCCAACTGGTGACTACAATTGTAGTTGCACTCTAGTTGTCCATTATGTATACATGTTTCTCATGGAAACCTTGTTTTGTTGAGTTATAGCCCCATTTGGGAAGCGCTCAAGTTTGAGTTTTGTGGTATCGATCAACTTTGGTGGCGTGCTTGTTGATTACAATGTAGTTGTGCATTCTATGTCGCGTGTTTTTCTATCGCCTTCGAGCTTCATCTTTATTGAGTTATAGCCATTTGAGCGCTCTTGTTTGGAGTTTTCTGGGCCATCGATCAACTTTGGTGACTACGATTGTGGATTACACTGTAGGTGTGCATTCTTTATGTGTATTTTCTGTCGGCTTTTGCGAATCTTCATTTTTCATTGCATTATAGCAGCACTTAGGAAACCGCTCATGTTTCAGTTTTCGTTGGCCATCGATCAACTTTGGTGACTACGATTGTGGATTGCACTATAGTTGTCTATTTTGTACATTAATTATCTATCGGCTTTTGTCAACCTTAATTTTTTGTTCAGATATAGCCGCATTTTGGAAACTGCTCGAGTTTGAGTTTTTGAGGGCCATCGATCAAGTTTGGTGACTATGCTTTTGGATCACACTGTAGTTGTTCATTCCATACGTGTATTTTTAATCGCCTTTTACGAACCTACATTTTTTGTTGTGTTATAGCCGCTTTTGGGAAAACTCTCGTATTTGAGATTTTGTTGGCCATCGATCAACTTTGGTGACTACGATTGTGCATTACACTATAGTTGTACATTTAATACATGTATTTTCTTTGGCATTCAGAATTATTTTGGTTAGTCCTTAGAATACGTTTAGGAAGGCTAGTCGTGTTTGAGTTTTCGTTGAGCTCAACAAACTTTGGTTACTAAAATTGTGGATTGCCTGGTTGGGCATTCTATGCATCTTCATACCTTCGCAAACCTTCATTTTGTTGAGTTATACATTGCATTTGGAAGGCGATCATGTTGGGTTTTATGCCATCGATCAACTGGTGACTATGATTGTGGATTGTAGTGTAGTTATGCATTCTATACACTCATCTTTCAATTTTCGTTGGCCATCGATCAACTTTGGTGACTACGATTGTGGATTGCATTGTGCCTGTCCATTCTATACACATATTTTCTATCGCCTTTCCTGACCCTTCATTTTTTGTTCAGTTATAGCCACATTTCCGAAACCACTCATGTTTGAGTTTTCGTGGGTGATTGATCAAATTTGTGACTACGATTGTGGATTGCACTATAGTTTTGCATTATGAACACTAATTTTCTATCTCATTTCGCGAAACTTCATTTTTTGTTGAGTTATACCCACATTTAGGAAATCGCTCATTTTTGAGTTTTTGTGGGCCATTAATCAAATTTGGTGACTACGCTTGTGGATTACATTGTAGATGTGCATTCTACATGCATATTTTCCATCCACATTTGTGAACCTTCATTTTTCGCGATTATAACCCTTGTTGAAACCACTCATGTTGGGTTTTGTGGGCCATCAATTAATTTTGTTGACTAAGATTATGGATTGTATTGTAGTTGTGCATTTGTATGCATATTTTCGTCTCCTTTCACGGTCAACTGGCGTGACAACAATGAGATTACCTTTATGGTTGTGCATTATATCGCGTATTTTCTATCACCTTTCTGAAACCTTCATTTCGTTCGATTATAGCCACATAGAGTCCGCTTGTGTTTTACGAATTTTCGTGGGCCATCAATCAACTTTGGGACTACTATTGTGGAATGTACTGTAGTTCTCCATTATGTACGTGTATTTTCTATCGCCTTTCGTGAACATTCATTTTTTGTTCAGTTATACCCTGATTTAGGAAACCGCTTGTGTTTGAGTTTTCGTCGGCCATTGATAAATTTTGGTGACTACAATTGCGCACTGCACAGTAGTTGTGCATTATCCACTGTAATTTTGTATTTCCTATCACGAACCTTCATTGTTTGTTGAGTTATAGCTATATTAAAGAAACCGTTTGTGCTTGAGTTTTTCTAGGCTATCGATCAACTTTGGTGATTACAATATTGGATTACACTATAGTTGTGCATTCTATATTCATATTTTCTATAGCTTTTCATGAACCTTCATTTTTGATTGAGTTATAGCCGCACTTAGGACACACCTCATTTTTTACTTTCGTGGGCCATCGATCAACTTTGTTGACTACGATTGTGGATTGCATTATAGTTGTCCATTTTGTATGCATATTTTCAATCGCTTTTGGTGACTACGATTGTGGATTACACTGTATTTTTTGCATTTTATATACGTAATTGCTGTCGCCTTTCGCAAACCTTCATTTTTTATTGAGTGATAGCCACATTTTGGAAACCTCTCATGTTTGAGTTTTTGTGGGCCATCGTTTCAACTTTGGTGACAACAATTGTAGATGACACTATTGTTGTGCATTCTATACACATATTTTCTATCGCCTTTCGAGAACCTTCCTTTTTCGTTGAGTTATAGACGCATTTAGGAAATAAATTGTTTTTGAAATTTCTTTTCTTTGAAAAGTAGAAGCAGTGGAGGTAACAGAGGTAAATTGTTTGAATGTTTTGGTGAAAAATCTGATAAATGAGTTTTGTAGAGAATCTGATTCTGAGATGACCCAGATCGTCCTCTTTTTGAAAAACAAATTTTTCACCAACATGTAAAAAACCTTCAAAAATCGAATTTACGAAACAATTTTATTTGGGAAAATCAAAATTTTTTGTTGAGTTATAACAGCATTTAGCAAACCACTCATGTTTGATCTTTCGTGGGCCATTGATTAGCTTTGGTGACCATGCTTCTGGATTACACTATAGTTGTGCATTCTATATGCATATTTTCTATAGTGTTTCGCGAACCTTAATTTTTTCATTGTGTTATCACCGCATTTAGGAAACCGCTCATTTTTGTGTTTTCATGGGCCATTGATCAACTTTGGTGACTACAATTTTGGATTACAAGTTTGTATTTGTGCATTCTATATGAGTATTTTCTTTGTGAACCTTCCTTTTGTTGAGTTATAGCCGCGTTAGGAAAACTGCCTCGTGTTTGATTTTGTGGGCCATCCGATCAACTTAGGTGACAATTTGTAGATTGTAGTTATGCATTCTATGCGTATTTTCTATCCTTGCAAACCTTCATTTTTGGTACTGCAGGTTATAGCATTTAGAGAGGAAACGCTTGTGTTTGAGTTTTTGTGGGCCATTGATCAACTTTGTTACTCGTTTGTGGATTACAATGTAGTTGTGCATTCTATACCATCTCTGTCCTTTTACGAACTTTCATTTTTTGTTGAGTTATAGGCGCAATTTGGAAACAGCTCATGTTTGTGTTCTTTTGGGCCATCGATATTTTTTGATGACTACGATTTTGGATGGTACTATAGTTGTGCATTATGTATAAATATTTTTAATTTCCTTTCACGAACCTTCATTTTTTATTAAGTTATAGTCGCATTTAGGAAAACGGTCATGTTTGAGTTTTTGTGGGTCGCTGATCAACTTTGGTGACTATGATTGTGGATTACACTGTAGTTGTGCATTCTATACATGTATTTTCGATCAACTTTAGCAAACCTTCATTTTTTGTTGAGTTATAGCCGTACTTAGGAAACTGATCGTGTTTTAGTTTTCGTGGGTCTTCGATCAACTTTGGTGACTACAATTGTGGATTGCACTCTAGTTGTCCATTCTGTATGCATATTTTCTATCGCCTTTTGGAAACCTTCATTTTTTGTTGAGTTATAGCCCCATTTAGGAAACTGCTCAAGTTTGAGTTTTTTGTGGGCCATCGATCAACTTTGGTGACTGTGCTTGTTGATTACAATGTAGTTGTGCATTCTATATGTGTATTTTCTATCGCCTTTTACGAAACTTCATCTTTTATTGAGTTATAGCCACATTTAGGAAACCGCTCTTGTTTGAGTTTTTCTAGGCCATCGATCAACTTTGGTGACTACGATTGTGGATTACACTGTAGGTGTGCATTCTTTATGTGTATTTTCTATCGGCTTTTGCGAATCTTCATTTTTTATTGCATTATAGCAGCACTTAGGAAACCGCTCATGTTTCAGTTTTCGTTGGCCATCGATCAACTTTGGTGACTACGATTGTGGATTGCACTATAGTTGTCTATTTTGTACATTAATTATCTATCAGCTTTTGTCAACCTTAATTTTTTGTTCAGATATAGCCGCATTTTGGAAACTGCTCGCGTTTGAGTTTTTGAGGGCCATCGATCAAGTTTGGTGACTATGCTTTTGGATCACACTGTAGTTGTTCATGCCATACGTGTATTTTTAATCGCCTTTTACGAACCTACATTTTTTGTTGTGTTATAGCCGCGTTTGGGAAAACTCTCGTATTTGAGATTTTGTTGGCCATCGATCAACTTTGGTGACTACGATTGTGCATTACACTATAGTTGTACATTTAATACATGTATTTTCTTTGGCATTTCACGAACCTTCATTTTTCGTTGAGTCATAGGTACGTTTAGGAAGCTGGTCGTGTTTGAGTTTTCGTTGGGCTCAATAAACTTTGGTTACTACGATTGTGGATTGCACTATAGTTGGGCATTCTATATGCGTATCTTCTATTACCTTTCGCAAACCTTCATTTTTTGTTGAGTTATAGCTGCATTTGGAAAACCGATCATGTTGGAGTGTTTTTATGCCATCGATCAACTTTGGTGACTATGATTGTGGATTGTAGTG
>VDFB02297263.1:0-14486 GCA_007258455.2 Sequoia sempervirens | reverse complement strand
TGAATAAAACAAAGTTATGAGTTCGAGCATTTGAGTTCTTATTAGTTCAGAGGATCTACTTATCCAAGGGGGAACACTTGGTGAGTAATCTGTCTTCTTAGTTTAGCATTAGTTTAGTGTTACTTGTTGTTTGATACTTAGTTATAAATTTGGCATTGACTATTCTTGTAGCCACTAGAATTCCATTTTGTGACTATTCCTGCAGCCGAAGCAGATAGAGTAGTCCCTATTTGTCACATAGATTTTCATTCTTGCTCTGCATTTCAACTTACGCATGTTGTTGGTTGATGTTCAACATTTTCTTTATTTCCTTTGAACAATTTACTTTCAGTATTATGTTTCTTAGTTATAGAATGCAATGACTACTTGAGTCCCTAGTGCACATATAGTAATGACCCATTTCAAGTTCACATCCCTGGGTTGACAAGTTAATTGCACCTTCATGATGATTGAATGGCTATTCAGGTTATATGTCCAATCTCCGAATCAAGGTTGTAAATACTTAGTTATGAGATAATTGTAGGAGGACAACATTTTTGGCGTCATTGCCAAGGATTCCTTGATGTGGAAGTCCATTTCTTCATCATCCACCCATCCATTACCACCTTTCTCTCTCTTCCATCACTTCATTCCACCTCATCTTCATTTATTTCTCAATTCATTTTCCAATAAGGCGAGCATTACTTTATTCGCAATCTTTGCAGTAAATCTTCCACACATTCAAGTATGTGCACATTAATTGCTATCTTTAATCAACATTTAAGTACATTCATTTAATCACTGTACGTTAGTATAGGTATTCACACAAATTCTATCATTTCCTATCAATCGCCACTCCTATCTCACATGTGTGGACACATGTCCAAATTTAGGTTGTGGGGAGGGGGACGAAAAAGATGCAAATATTTTATTGTCCATGTGTCAAATCGTATTAGGTTGCATCAGAAATTTTAAAATTAGGTGATTTGAAATCCAAGTAAGAGAACGGCTTGCATGCATGAAGTGACAATAACTGCAACTGCCATTTCTTCCTATCATAATTTCCCTTTATTACTCCTTTTCTTGCCATTATTGCCCTGTAATAATCTTGAGTTGCAAGCAAAAAGGAAAAAAGAAAGAAAGGAAGTTCAGTAGACGTTGTCACTAGAATTTAGTAGGCATTGTAGGGAAGTGCATTTGATTCTTAGAAAGGGAATTGCAGGAAAAGAACTTGCAAAACAAAATTTTGATTGCAAACAATGGGAGGTGTGTTAATTCGAAATGAACCCACGATGCATGATATTTTACTACAGGATGCACAATGCTTGGCTGAAATTCAAAATTGTGGATGGATAGATTACTTTTTGAAGTTGGATGGTTTTGATGAAGGAATTGCCCTTGAATTTTCCCAAACATTTTCATAAGGAAAAGCCATAGTAAAAGGGTTAGAAGTTGTGAAAATAGAGGAAAGAATTGTAGAGGTTACAGGGTTACTTGCTGATGGTGAAAATTACCCTATTTCCAGAGACGCTGGGTCAGCCAAGGCTGAATTTGCAGAGCCAAACGATCCCCCATTGAGCATAGACAAGTAGGGCGCAAAAAGAATGTATTTTCCCGAGCCATGGAAGCAGATAGATGTGTATGTCATCAAATACATCAATTGTGAAGGTCGCAAGTCAAATTTGCATTCTGTCCACTTCAAGATTTTGAATCACATGAGGCACAAAAGGAGGATGAATGTGCCCAATGTGTTGTATTATATTCTCTCAATCATGGTAGCCGGGACCCATAAAGGTAGGGATAATTTTGTTTCCCACCATTGCTTGATTAAATTTCTAGTTGAAAAATATCTGAGTGATGTTTCTGGAATGCCTTGGGAAGAGTTTATTAAAGTTGATCAAGATTATCGCTAGGAAGAGTTTGTCAATGTTGAGTATTTTCCACCTAGGGCTATACCTTGATCTCGTAGATCTAGTAGGAGAGTAAGCACGACTGAAGCCATTCCTACTGCTTCAACCTCTAGTGTTGGATCTAGCATGAATCTTCCTACAACAGAGGAAACCATAGAAATTAGTTCTTCTGAAACAAATCACTCAGAAAAAGAAAGCTCTTCCTTAGATTCTGATGATGAAGTTCCACTTGAAACCCTCATGAAAACTAGGGTATAACAGAGAGAGGTAAAAATGAGAAAAGGGAAGGCTAAAACACAACCTGAAGAAATAAAAGTGTCAAGTCCTAAGAAGAGGAAGGTTGATACTATTCATCCTACAGCCAAAGGAAACCGTGAAAGACCTCCCAGGAAATCAAGACTAGTCAGGCCTACGACCGGTACATCTTTGTAGGAAAGCCCTAAACTTGGTGATACCTCACATGAGGATCTTGAAGCTCCAATGGCGTAGGAGCATGTTGAAGAGAAGAAGACACATTTAAGAGAGCAACAAACATAACACTGGTCGATCTTGCTAGCATTGCATAAGAATTGGAGGAAAATCAGGACTTCCTGCAACATGAAGTCCTGCAGTGACAACCAGAACTGGAGCAAGAGTTCCTGCAAGAACAATAGTTCCTACAGCAAAAGGAAGAAGAAACAACACCCTTACAGCCAGAGATAGCTGAACAACCTGAGTCCATGCAAATAGTACCATATGAGGAGCAACCATTCATAATCCTCCTAGTTTTATAGTACATGCAACTATTTTGAATCTATGGAAAGAGACACAAAGAGGGAGGAAGAATGGAAAAAGGAAAAATAGAAGTTGAAGGAGGAAATTCAAAAGAAGGATGAAGAGATTAAGGAAAAAGATGTAGAAATTGCTACCCTGAAGTAGAGGGTAGATGATATGGTAGCTTTGGCGCCAAAGATTATGGAATGTAGAGAACCCCTAAGGGTCTATGCTCTGCTCCTTGAAAGAGAAGTATCTCTCTTTTAAGATGTTAAGACTTGCCTTAGGTTTGAATCCTTCTATTGATACCCCTATGGAATTTTTCAATGCTTATCGGATTGCCTCCCCTGAAATGAAGAATTTGTTATGTGAATTTTATTTACATAATTATGTTGTCACAAAAGACCATGATTGGAACCCGTTGTTGTATGTTGGAGATGTTCAATTGAGAGCATTCATGTCTTGGGTACAAAATGAGATTAGTTTGGGACAACATGGTGCTTATAAACAATTGGAGTCTAATATCCCTCTGCCTGTTAGAGTTGAATCAAGGAACCCAAGGGATATTTATAGAGAATGGCATAGAATGTTGCTTAGACCAAGTTATGGCAATAGGATTATGCCTTGGATTGAGGCAGTTTACACTGAGTATGAGGTAAAAACAACTCAAAGGAGGAAACCGTGAGGAGATTTTTATCCCAGAGATGGAATAGTTTGACTGATGAGTTGAAATAGGCTGAGCCTCATTCCATCCACAATTATGATGCAACATTAAAAAGAATTGAGAGACATATTCAGATTGGGAGAACTTCGGGATGACATTGACTTCCCCTGACTTTTCAGCCACCCATGCTCATGTGGCCTATGCCAAATTTCATATTCTACCTAGTTTGATGTTGCTACAGAAAGGTAGAGATGGGACAGGTTTGACAGATTGGGAGGATTCTATTGGGATCCTGACTCATGTATTGCAGCCATGATGTTGGATACTCTCAGTTGCAAATTTTAGAGCTTTGACCAAGCAAAGAACAACTCTTCCCCTGCTAGAGGACCATCAAGACATTAGGTTGGGGGGAGTGATGAGCCTAGTTTTTGGTCTAGTTTTGGGTGGAATCTATAGTCTATTTGCTCATAGATGTGTGGAATTTAATGCTTAAGTGTTGGTATTGGCTTAATGTTTCCCTCAAATCATTGACATTTGACATTATCCTATCTCTGCAAGCTTTAATGATATTTGGCATAATATGTGGGTCATCTATATTGATTTTGCATGTGATTAATGAATGTTTCTTAGAGTGGTTATTGATGTGCAGTTATTATGCATACTAACCTTGGCTTGCAGATTTAATATGGCAAGTTAAGGAAGACACTGCTAGTGGGGCATACACCATAACGTCCAGCTGAGAAATCGCTCCAAGTCAAAGGAAACCGGCAACAAAGATTCTCCATGCAACTGAACATAACTGCCTTGTAGTGGACCTTAATAATTGAGCATGCATGGGCGTTACTATTATGCTGGATTTGCACTTGACTTGCATGTTTGACCAGATTCCATGCATGTGTAACCGCCATCGTTCCACTTTCCCTTGTTTTCCCTAAATGGCGTCCTCCCAATCATGGAGTTGACTTCCTTGTTTAGCTATAGTATAAATAATGATTTGATGCTCCTTCTTCAGGAGGTTGCACAATTTGAAATTGCACTCTCATTCTCCACTTTCAGTAATACAGATACATTAATCTTTGTATGCATGATTTATAGTGAATAAAATAAAGTTCTGAGTTTGAGCATCTGAGTTCTTGTTAGTTCAGAGGATACTTATCCAAGGAGGCCCACTTGGTGAGTAATCTGTCTTCTTAGTTTAGCATTAGTTTAGTGTTACTTGTTGTTTGATACTTAGTTAGAAATTTGGCATTGATTGTTCTTGCAGCCACTAGAATTCCATTTTGTGATTGTTCATACAGTCGAAGCAGATAGAGTATTCCATGTTTGTCACACAAATTTTCATTCTTGCTTTGCATTTCAGCTTAAGCATAGTTTTTGGTTGATGTTCAACATTTGCTTTATTTCCTTTGAACAATTTACTTTAAGTATTATGTTTCTTAGCTATAGAATGCAATGACTACTTGAGTCCCTAGTGCACATATAGTGCTGACCCATTTCAAGTTCATGTCCCTGGGTTGACAAGTTAAATGCACCTTCATGATGATTGAATGGATATTTAGGTTAGATGTCCAATCTTTGAATCAAGGTTGTAAAGGCTTAGTTATGAGATCATTGTAGGAGGCCAACACATGAGAGACAATTTATTGAAGGAAAATCATTGTGGTAGTCTTGATGGTCACTTTGGATAGGATAAGACTTATTTGCAGTTGAGCACTCATTATTTTTGGCCAAATATGCAAGTGGATGTGAGGAGATATGTTGAAAGATGCAACATTTGTCAACATGCTAAAGGGAGAATCCATAATGTTGGATTATATCAGCCACTTCCAATTCTAGGTAGGCCTTGGGATTCAGTGAGTATGGACTTTGTGTTGGGATTTCCTTGTACACAAAGGGGCAATGATTCAATTTTTGTTGTGGTTGATAGGTTTTCCAAAATGGTGCATTTTATACCTTGTAAGAAAACTAGTGATGTCACTAACATTGCAATTTTTTTCTTCAAAGAAGTAGTGAGATTGCATGGGATTCCTAAAAGTATCATCATTGATAGGGATACTAAATTTGTGGGTCATTTTTAGAGGACCCTATGGAAGAAATTGGGCACTAATTTGAGTTTTAGTTTTTCTTACCATCCCCAAATAGATGGGCAGGCTAAAGTTGTTAACTGAAGTCTTGGAAACATGTTGAGATGTATTGTTGGAAAAACACCAGGTAATTGGGATCTAGCTTTGGCTCAAGCTGAGTTTGCATTTAGTGATTATTTGAATCGAAGTACTAGATTTATTCCATTCTAAGTGGTGTATGGTATGCATCTAAGGGGGGTGTATGAGTTTATAGAACTTGGTAATATGGAAAGGTGAAGTGCAGCAGGTGAAGAATTTTCTAAACTCATCCATGATCTCCATGAAGAGGTCAAAATAAATATAGAAGGAAATAATCAGAAATATAAACAACATGCTAATAAAAAGTAGAGGGAGATACATTTTTAGATTGGATACCTTGTATTGGCTCACCTTTGAAAGGAAAGATATCCTAGAGGAGAGTGCAACAAGCTAAAAATTAAAAAGATTGGACCCTGCAAAGTTCTCTGAAGATTTTCATATAATGCATATGACATATCTCTTCCTTCAGACCTTAGAATTTTTCCTATATTTAATGTAGCAGATTTGTATCCTTATAAGGGAAATGTTGAGGATGGTACAGTAGAGGCAGAGTCTTCAAATGCTGAGAAACATTGAGGTACTTCATCTTCTCCATAAGACATTGAATGCATTCTAGATACACAACTATGGAAGAAAACCTGTAGACATGAATACTTCAAATATTTGGTGAAGTGGAGCAATCATCCAGTGGAGGATTCTTCTTGGCTCATTGAATCTGAACTCTCTTAGTTGGGTTATTCTGTTGTAGACCTCATGAGCGGGAGCTCATATTTTTTTCTGCTTGGGGAGTCTGATGCAGGGCATCACTCTCATTTCAATTTTGTTTTCATTTCTTTCCTTCAGTTTGGTAGATTTAGTTTTATCTTAAAGTGTAATTTTCTTCTTAATGTGTTGTAAAGTTTAATTGTCAAATCTTCTTGGCACATCAACAGTTAGCAATTTGGTGTGGTAACTGGTGATGTATCAGTAGTTGGAAGCGATGAATATTTGGAGAGGAATGGACACTGAAAGAGGGGTTCAATCCTGAAGGGAAAAATTAGGGTTCATGATTGTAGAGAGGTGATCGACGGTGGAAAGAAGTGATGGAAGTGTTGGTGTCTTGAACGACTGGGAGAAAATTAGAAAATTTGAATAGAGTTGAGTGGTGGAGTCTAATGTAGGGAGCTCATGAATTTTTTCTACCTAGGGAGTCTGATCCAAGACATCTCTCGCATTTCAATTTTGTGTTTATTTCTTTCCTTCAGTTTGGTAGATTTATTTTTATCTTAAAGTGTAATTTTCTTCTTAATGTGTTTAAAGTTTCATTGTTGAATCTTCTTGGCACATCAATAGTTAGCAATTTGGTGTGGTAACTATTGATGGATCGGTAGTTGGAAGGCGGCAAGTATTTGGAGAGGAATGGACACTAAAAGAGGGGTTTGATCTTGAAGGGAAAAATTAGGGTACATGATTGTAGAGAGGTGATCGACGGTGGAAAGAAGTGATGGAAGTGTCAGTGTCTTGAACGACTGGGAGAAAAGTAGAAAATTTGAATAGAGTTGAGTTGAGTTGATATGTCTCTATAGAATGAATGGAACTCTATTGGTTGGAGATCAATTGTTTGGGAAATATAATCTACCAATTGTTCTTGTCATTGTTTGTGAATGAGCAAAGTTCTAGACTATTATTTTTAGTTTTAATCCTGAACTTCCTATTAAGCTTGTGAGGGTGTGCTTTGGATTGAAAGCTCTGTGATTCAAAATTACTTTGTGATTAGTAAGGTTGGCCATCAACAAGATACAATGGTTATCTAATAGTTAGTGTGTCGTCACCTTGTAATAGGATTTTTTATATCATGTGTTGATATGATGAAGGATGAGATGGCTTTGGTCAAGTTGTTGGCTACCTTGGTGGTTCTTCTAGATGCTCTAATGAAGCATGATATCATATTGAATTTACAACATGTTTGTATCCATGATAGTTAGTTTACCTTTGTGATTTCCCTTTTGCTCTTGCAAGGTATAACAAGTGAGAATGATAAGTAGGAGGTATTTTCCACAACATGTCAAATTGTGATATTTTCCATAGCAATATCACAAGTGAGAATGACAAGTAGGAGGAATTTTCCATAGCAACATCACAAGTGAGAGAATGCTAGGATTATGTGTTGTCCACCTTGAAAATTCCTAATAATCATATTCATAATTTGTATTAATTATGTGCCCACATGAAAATGGGCATCCCACTTTGTAATTTATGCTTAACAAGTTCTAGGTAGCACTTAGTGTCATGCATGTCACAAATGTGATTTTGACACTTGTAAGGTGTGAAAAGATGTTACTTTGATTAAATAGAATGAGTAGAGGGGCTTAGGTGTAGAATAAAAAATAAAGAAGGATATTTGATCGATCCATAACATCATCTTGAAAAGAGGTGGATTCGTTCAACATATTATGCTAATTTTGGTGGAAATTTTTCTCATTTTTTAGCACATGATATTGGAAACTATCCTTGTTTTTCAATTTTGGATTCATATATAAATTATATGTATGTGTTGGTGGTTCTAGAGAGGAATAAAAAATGGTTGGAAGGTAGGGCTATACTTCTAGATTTTATAGAGAGATACATGGGGAGCATGTAAATTTATGTAGTCGGATTTCCACCATACATGTTCTCTTGTTGCTTGTAGTTGTGACTTTGTGGTATGACATTGATGTATGGTTGGGAATGTTTTGGTTTGTTTAAATAATGAAGAGCATGTGATAGAGGCATGATTGTGGGTGGTTTGAATCCATAGAGTTAGTGGTTGTAGCTCTCCTTGTACTCCAAATAAAGTATTGTAATTTTGTGAATGTATGATAACTTCTTTTATTGAGTAATATATTGAGTGTTTTTGGATACTTTGTTTTCCTTGAAAGGGTTTCTTAGGATACATATTATTTTATGTATTTTCTTTGTTGATTAGATTTAGATATGTAACTTATTCTATTTCTTCTCTCATGGAATTAATGTTAGAATTACTTAGTTTTCCTTTGCAAGCTTAGTTTCCTTTCACTTGGTATGAGAGATGTGTTTGAGTTCTTGACACTTGTAATGTTATAGGAATTCCTTTCAGAAATTTCATGAAACTTCCAAATGCTAAACTATATAGAATAATGAAACACAAGGGATGGGGATCCAAACCCTAATCATATATAAAATAAAGATATAATCATCAATAATATCATTTCTTAAAATTATTGATAGAAAGGTCAAAACTATAGGGTATAACACGAGGGGTTTGAATGTGGGATCACCAAAAAATATAAAGAAATAAAATAAAATATTAAATAAGATCAGGTGTAAGGAATATGATAGGAAATATAATTCAATTAACCTAATTTAGATTTGTTCCAAATCATGTAACAAAAAT
Organism: Sequoia sempervirens; assembly: GCA_007258455.2. Taxonomy (NCBI): domain Eukaryota; kingdom Viridiplantae; phylum Streptophyta; class Pinopsida; order Cupressales; family Cupressaceae; genus Sequoia; species Sequoia sempervirens. Next base: position 5,627 of record VDFB02297263.1, on the reverse strand, counting down.
ATTAAATTAAAATAAATAGAAACACTTAGTCAATTTTAGTGGTTGATAATAATTGTCCAGTATTTTGATCATAACCACAAATTAGAATCACAACTTCTTGGATGTGTTGGGAGAAGAATAATGAAATATGAACTAGGTTAATCTTATAATTTACTAGTTCAATTATGTAATAATGAAAATGACTTGGATCAAATTAATAAATTATGGATATGAACCTTGCATATAAATGATTTTTGACCTATATATTTGATTAAACACTATGATATGATTTTTTTTAGAATCTTATATTTGAAAGTTACTTTCCTTGATTTTTTTAATTTACATAAAACCTTGGTTCCATGGTTAGGGGTTTGGCTATGGCTAGAATTATGTCTCCTTCTAGTCAAACCCCTAAGGATACCAATTTAACAACTTTGTACAAAGATGAGAACTAGTCACACAATATGCCCTAAAATACTAATGTAGATGCTAATATGACATGAAAATTCCTTGGCGCCCCTTGATGTATGCAATAAATATCATTTAATGTGCTCTAGATTCTAGATGTTCAAAGAAATGAGGGTTAGTCCTCCAAGGGGTGTATGTAGAACATTTTACATTTTAAATTGGTGCATAATAGAGTTAAGTAGAGGGAAAATAATTGGACTTGAAAGTAAGTGAAACTATGAACATGTATGATTTGAGCCATGCGCCAATTTTTTAGTAAAAATCATACTACATAAATACTTATTATCCTTTAAGAAATAACTGAATCAATGGGAACCTAAAACAAAAAATAATAATGCACAAGATACAATTTTCAACATTACACTACCATACTTTACAATTATAAATTAATAACACTCAAATTTTAAAACAAGATTTAAACTAAAATGAATATATTAACAAAAATTTCCAAAACAATACTAATAAATATTCAACAAGATTTGATTATAATTGTAATTAAAAATATTTGCCTATAATTATTGTGTATTTTTATAAAATTACAATTAATTATTATCTCACTTACAAGAATATATTTTAAATCAAATAGACATCACACAATAAAATATAAAATAACCAAAGCTTTTATAATTCATTATAAATTAAATAATTTAAAAGAAAATTATTTTATCATTATTTTAAGTTAAGGTAAAATTAGATTTCATTTTTCATCTTATTTAAAAGAATATATTTTGAATAAGTAAGAATATATTTTGAATCAAATATACATAAAAAAAGGTTACATAAAACATAAAATAATCAAGACTCTTAAATTTCATTATAATTTGAATATATATTTTTTAAATTATCATTTATTTTAAGTTAATATTTTAGAGGGATTTTGTTGGGTATGTGTTTGCAAGGCTTTATTGATCTAAACCTAAAACATAGCTTAAATAAAGAAAGGGTTTTGTAAAGTATATATAAGATAGTTTTTGGGGTAAGGAATTTTCTTTTTGAGGACTTTGTATGTAGTAAGGTTTTAGGGTTTTTCGGGTAAGGAACTCATTTTTGGTTTTGTAAACTATATATAAGATAGTTTTTGGGGTAAGGAATCCACTTTTTGAGGACTTTGTATGTGGTAAGGTTTTAGGGTTTTTCGAGTAAGGAATCCACTTTTTGAGGACTTTGTACTGCGCATAATATAGGTGTCAGGTTGCAGAATTTGGTCAGGTAAGTTGGTTTTGTTTATTTTATTTACTTCAGATAATTGTGTTTACCTTATGTTTAATCGAATTAGTTTTATTTGCCTCATTTTATCTGTGTTGGTTTTATTTACCTTATTTTGACCTCTATATTATGCAAATAGATATAGATAGGTTTAGCTTTATTTTGCCTCATTTTATCTGTGTTGGTTTTATTTACCTTATTTTGACCTCTATATTATGCAGATAGATATAAATAGGTATAAATAGGTATTTTTTAATTGGAAATCTATTATCATGTTTTTGTATTTGGGTTGGTTTTATTTATCTTATGGAATCCACTTTTTGAGGACTGTGTACAATATAGATTTTTAGGTAAGGAACCCATTTTTTAGGACTTTGTACTATACATAATCGAATAAAGTTTTAAAGCGTATAGGTGTCAAGTTACAAAAATTGCTTAGGTAAGTTGGTTTTATTTATTTTATTTACTTTAGATATTTTTTTTTACCTTATTTTTAATCGAGTGAGTTTTATTTGCCTCATTTTATCTGGGTTGGCTTTATTTACCTTATTTTGACCTCTATATTATGCAGATAGATAGGTAATTTGTTTATTTAATTGAATTTTGTTTGTCTTATTTCTAATCAAATTAGTTTTATTTGCCTCATTTTATCTGGGTTGGTTTTATTTACCTTAGTTTGACCTCTATATTATGCAGATAGATAGGTATTTTTTAATTGAAAATTATTACCACCTTTTTTTTTCTATGATATGATTTGTTTCTTTAATTGAAATGTTTGTTATAATCCATTTTGTAAAGTATATATAAGATAGTTTTTGGGGTAAGGAATCCACTTTTTGAGGACTTTGTACATATAGATTTTCAGGTAAGGAACCCATTTTTTAAGACTTTATACTGCACATAATCGAATAAAGTTTTAAAGCGCATAGGTGTCAAGTTACAAAAATTTCTTAGGTAAGTTGGTTTTATTTACTTTAGATAATTTTGTTTACCTTATTTTTAATCGAGTGAGTTTTATTTGCCTCATTTTATCTGGGTTGGTTTTATTTACCTTATTTTGACCTCTATATTATGCAGATAGATAGGTATTTTTTAATTGAAAATCTATAACCATGTTTTTTTTATATAATTTGTTTCTTTAATTCAATTTTGTTTGTCTTATTTCTAATCAAATTAGTTTTATTTGCTTCATTTTATCTGGGTTGGTTTTATTTACCCGATAATTTGACCTCTATATTATGCAGATAGATAGGTATTTTTTAATTGAAAATTATTACCACCTTTTCTTTTCTATGATACGATTTGTTTCTTTAATTGAAATATTTATTATAATCCATTTTGTAAAGTATATATAAGATAGTTTTTGGGGTAAGGAATCCACTTTTTGAGGACTTTGTACATATAGATTTTCAAGTAAGGAACTCATTTTTTAGGACTTTGTACTGTACATAATCGAATAAAGTTTTAAAGCATATAGGTGTCAAGTTACAAAAAATGCTTAGGTAAGTTGGTTTTGTTTATTTTATTTACTTTAGATAATTTTGTTTACCTTTTTTTAATTGAGTTAGTTTTATTTGCCTCATTTTATCTAGGTTGGTTTTATTTACGTTATTTTGACCTCTATATTATGTAGATAGATAGGTATTTCTTAATTGAAAATCTATCACCACCTCTTTTTTCTTAGATGATTTGTTTCTTTAATTGAATTTTGTTTGGCTTATTTTTAATCAAATTAATTTTATTTCCCTCATTTTATCTAGGTTGGTTTTATTTACCTTATTTTGACCTCTATATTCCATTTCTTTATCTCCATGTAATGCAATCTATATTACACCATAGATAGGTATTCTTAATTGAAAATCTATTTATTTATTTTGTATTTGGTAAGAAAATCAAATGATTTGATTCTTTGACTAGAATGCTTGTTAGAATATTTTCTGAAATACATATTTTATTAATTTGTTCATGAATTGATTTTATTTAGTTTGTTTTTGTTTCTATATTATAAGATAAATAAGTTATAAAAAAATTAAAATCTATTTATTTTTTAAGATATATATTTTTATTATGACTATATTGATATAGATAAATAGATAACTTCTAATTTAAATTAAATTAATTCTAGTAGTAGATTTTATAAAAAAAGTAAAAAAATATATACAAATTTTACTATCTCTAGTTTTTTCTTATACTTCAGCTTATTTTCTATCATCAGTTAAATATCAATGAGTAAATTTCATTAAACTAATTAAGAATAAATACAATTTTTATTATAATTTAATATCTGATTTATTAAATAAATTATCAAAATAAAAAATATATTTTTAATAGTTTATTTATTTTTCAATTTATTTTTTATAATAACTTTATTTTGTTATTATATCTTATTTTGACACTTCATTATTTTCTGTCACTAAAAAAAGCACTAATTAATAAATTTTATTAAAATAAGTAAAGTTTGTACACTTATCAGAATAAAATATTATTTACCTATTTATTTTGCAGTAGAATGCACTGTTGCCTTTCCCACCACGGCTTGAAGGCTACCTCAAAGTTAAAAAGTTTTCAACATTAAATGTAACTGTGTATATTTTCTTTTTTTATATGCTCTTAGTATAATTTATGAATATTTAGCTTTCTTCATAGGTATAAATTTTAACGGCTCATTTGTTTTGGAGGGAGAGAAAATATTTCTGTAAATGCAATCAGAGTTTAGGATTTGTCTGATAGGGTTTATGGATTTCTAATTTTTTACCCTTTTAAAAAGCCTTGTTTCAGTTTTATGGAAACAATTCTTTTGTTACAGAATGGTTTCTTTAGGGTTCAATTAATCACAAGGCCTGATAAGGCCTATGGGATCAGCATTAAAAGTTATTTAGGGGAGAGATTTGTTTCAATGCTTCTATAGTAACATTTTCCAATACATATATTTAAGGATGATCTATTGACATGAATATGAATTCTCCAGTGAAAATAGATTTGAATGCCAGTTCTCTAGATTCAGCGATTGCCTGAGGGAATTGAGAACACTTACGTTTTAGGATGTAAGGAACGGCCAGTGGATGGAACCTTTAGTAAAAATTGCAGTTAGGGGCAACTAGACAATTTTAAGGAGGCAGATTACTTAAGAAACTAAAACAAATCCATGCTTTTCAAGTTAGCCATATTTTCTGATAAAAAAAACTGAAAAAAAATAGCTAATTGGTAAATATTAGCCACTAAAATTTTTCCTATTTGCAGGAGCATTGCCTAGGTAATAATAGTGATTCCACTAGATACGCAATTGATTTTCTTCATTGGCAAAATCAGCAATTCCTGATCAACCTGGACTATAAAATATTGGAATATTTCTTGGCATAATTGAGAACAGTTCATCTGTTAAATTACCAAACATGTGTAACCACAACAGTTGTTCATCATAATTTATAATTGAAAATCTAAAAACTATTTTGTGAAATTGAATATAATGTCTAATCAACTCCTGGGAAAACTACTGTATGGTTTCTCCACTGGGAATCAAGGCAGCCATTCATCCCACAAATTGTGTGAGAAGGAACTGTTGGATTCATTCCTCATGCTCAGACTATGGCTGGAATGGCATTTGCTTGGACAAATAGTTTTTGGAGTTAGAAACCAGATTTGAGATTAACTTGATTATTATAAAAATCAACGCTATCTAGGAGTTTTGAATTAGTAGCAATATCCTTTAAAGCCTCTTCTTCCTGTAGGGTAGCTTGCCAAATATTAGCACAGAAGATCATTTGTTCCATCGCACGTGCATTTTCATTCACACATTAATTGTTAATTAGAAAAATCAACCCTTAAATGGTTGTTGGCAGAACCCTTAAAAATTAGCATTTTCTTGAAAGCACCTTCTTCCTGCAGGGAAGCTTGCCATCTTTTAGTGCAGACAATCGTTCTTTACATTGTAGAAACTAATTTTTATGTCCTTATGTTGAAATATACTATTTTCA
>VDFB02297262.1:0-20364 GCA_007258455.2 Sequoia sempervirens | reverse complement strand
ACATCACCTTTCCAAATTCATTGAGTTTAAGGTAATTTGAATGTACTTCCAGCATTAATTCCCTTCAACAAAATTCCACTAGTTTGCTCTCATCATTCTATAAATTAGCTACATGACTCCTAATTTTGCATAATGCTAATCTTAGTTTCAAGAATGAAGAGGATCTTTCGACACAGGAATTGTGCCAGTGTGCACCCCTTCTTTTGTTTCCCTTCCTTTTGTTGGAAATATGTTGTCATTGATGTCAAAAGGGTATCAAATGGAAAGGATTGATTTGATCTTAAATAGTGTGTTGGCACTAATGGAAAGTGTCATTGATGTCAAGAAGATATGGTTTGTTGTGAATATAGGAGCATGGTTACAAGTTGCTTATGAATGCATGTGCTACAATGTTGCCATGAAGTTGAAGAGAGTATTTTGTATAATAGAGGAGGAAACAAGCTACAAATTTGATGTGGGTTTTTCAAGAATAGTCTAGTGATGTACTCTGGAGGTCGAGAAAGTGAAAATGTGCCCCAAACTGATTTAAGTATGCTCTCGAGTGATTCTAGGGTTTATAGGTAAACCCTAATGTATTTACATACTTAGCACCCTCAAAATGTTCTATTTCGACAGTGACCTGGTATTAGCGGTTACTGATTGCTTAAGTTATGACTTAAGCCCTTTATGTCATGAGGTTGACCATCCCCTCCGCCTAGTGTTCAAGGTAACACATCTCCTTATGGTTGGTGTGACATTAGTGGATCGATGGTAGTCATGTTGGTGTTCCTCTAATGGCTCGATGGTCACTTTGTTAGTGTGACCATGCATGATCGGCGAGAGTCTGGGAGATGTCTCCCTAATATGGTGATGTGAAGCTAGTGCCCGAGTGGGACCCAATCATGATGAAGATGACATGCAACATGACAAGATTACAAGGTGGTGACATAGCGTTGACATGGATAGATGACGTCATCAAGTGTCTTCATCGGTGTGACAGAGTGGTATCACTAGGACTATAAAGCTAGTCCCAATGATAGGGCGAAAAGAGTGTGATGTTGACTGTGGGACCTAGTAAGGGGGATGTGGCAATGGGACCCAGTGTTGTGAAGATGACGTAGAGTCAAAAAATGAATGACAGAAGGACATGTGGAACAGAGTAATAGTGGACGATGACATGGGAACCACTTATCTGCAACATCAAGGACATCAGTGTGACTTAGGCACATCGGCAAAACTGAGATGGATGTCCCCCCGACAAAGTGATAAGCTTTATCAGAAAATCAGAGGTGCATCGGCAGGATTGGGGATGGCATTCCCCTGATGGAGAGATAAGGTGCCACGTGGGACCCGATAGATGATCAAAGGTGGATATTTGGCAATTGATGAGTCATTTTGCATCTGTGTTGCAAAACAACACTCAGTCAAGGTAGTGACATGGATGACATGCAAGTTGTGGGTCCATGCATTCGAAGGCAGTTCACATCAGTGTGACTTTGATGCTTTGGTGGGAGTCTGAAAGGTGTCCCAACAACAAAATAACAAGCTAAGTGAATACTGCAAGATTGACGATGGCGATTTAAACAACTGATTATCCAACAATCAGGGTTTAAAGGTGTCAAAGTGAACAAGGAACGTAGGATCAAGGCGCAAAAGGATAAGATTGACGACCAGTATTCAAACTTGATGATCTACAACGGTCTAGTCTATGTAAATAGGGGTTTCAATTTGGCGACCAACATTTGAACAAAATTAGATTGCCTAACTGACCAGTGAACATTTAATGAAGGTGATATGATCTACTGGTTGGCACCAAAAAGGAGTCATGATTGATCAAGATCAAATCTGATCGAATGAATAGAAGTAGAAATTAAATGCATATCAGATTCTAGGGTGAAAAGAGAGCTAAATTTGGTAAATTCTCTGTAACGAAATTGAATGTGTGCAACTTGATGTGAGATATGGAAAAATTGATTGGATGTCTTCATTTATGAATTGAATAGTTTGTGTGTGGCTTGATAAACTGACAACTTGTTGAAGAAGGTAGCAAGTGAAAAACCCTAATAGAGACGTCAACTTGTATGAGCTGAAATAAGAGAATCTGTGAGATGTAACATGAGCAAACTATAATGTTGAAGATAGGTTACTATAATAGAAAGTAAAAATTTGAACATACATGAATCTGATTATAGTGGTGTGAGAGTGAACAGAGAGAGAAAGCTTATGTATTGAATTGATGCATTGTAGGTTGTGTAGAACCATGTTATGCATAGTTGATTGTAGAACTTTGTAAGAGATTGTAGCCTCCATTTGCACTAAGTTGTAGCTCAAATTAGGGTGTTGTAGCATCCTTGAAGTGGTTGCTTCTAAAATAGGGAGTTGAAGCTTCCTTAGGGTTGTAGCCCTTAAAATTTTTAACTGAACTTTGATGCTTGTGAGGCTAGATTAGGACAGTCGATCCTAGCAACATTTCTCATCGTGGTTTTTCCCATATTGGGTTTTCTATGTACACATGGTGTTATATGTTGATCTCTCTCTTGCTTGTGATTGCTATAGTTGTTCATGCTTTGAATTCCACATTTGAGTTGTTAAGCTTAAATTTGCAAAAGGTCACTCTAGGTTAAAGTTTTATTATCTACTTATTCACCCCCCTCTCAGTAGATCATTGTGTTCTAACACCTTCTTGTACCTCAAGTTCAGGAGTGAATTCTCCAACATCGAATTCATTCTCCTCATATTTTCTTGTTCTCTCACCTACTCTAATTTCTTAAATGGACTAATCACTTCTATCATCAACTTTGAAAATGGACATCTCACACTTAGAAGATACTAAACTTAGGTGGACTTCAAGGCTAGGTTATTGTCCGATGCTTCCATTTGTTGGGATAGTAATCAGCAAGGAAAGGTTCATTATGCCACAAGAAGAAAGATCTTCTTCATTCTCAAAACTATTTTAATCTTCTTTAGGTCTAGAAAATTTGGCATACACCTCACTCTCACTTCCCATACTGAGTGTATTTGAAGATTCTCCTTGACGTGCTATGCTCATATTCAAAAAATTAGTCATGGAAGAACTATTGCTGCTTAAAATGATTTGACTTTACTTGGGAATGAGGCTTGTGTTTGGTAATGCTTCAACTCCTAAATAACATGATGTCTAGAAAATAACAGATCACCCTCTATCCTTATGGATTCAATTTTAGTAGCTTTAAAATCAACTATCCCTCTTCTTCTCTTGAGAAATCAAACCTCAGGAGGTAGAGCATGCATGAAGGAAACTGTGAATTTAGATTGGGTCAGCACATTGGGCTAGGGAATTTTTCTCAAGATTCTAGCGAATCTATTGATAAAATTCTTGATGCTCTCATCTTCACCCTTCTAAATTGAGAAAAGGGATCTCAACAGGGCATCTACATCAATCAAAATTTTGAATCTTTCAGTAAATTTGTTCCTTAGAGTATTCCAATTGGTAATGCACCCCTCATCTAATCATCTAAACCAATCTTCCATTCAACCAACCAAAGATTCTACAAAAATCCAAATGGCCACATCTTCCTCATTAACTCCAGAAATAGAACAAGTAAAAGTGAAAGCTTGTATATGATCCTCAAGGTCTTGTGCATCCTCCCTAGTGAATCTTGAAAAGTGCTATCCAGAACTAATAGGAAGAGGTGAATATCTTGGTAATGCTAGAGGTCTAAAACAACCTCCACAGCTGCAAAGAAGTGGAAGCCATCAGAAGAAACTATGAAACTATAAAGAAAATTTGTTTTACAAAGTCGGCAATCCCTTGCCAAGAAGACATAATATACTAATTCAAATTAATTCTATGGTGTTGCTCGTCAGGCTAGTGATGAATTTTGATTATGATTAGGTTGAGGCAGAGGATTAGGATAGTGCACAATTTCAATCCTTGGAAACCTCTCAACCACTGGCATAACCGGGCATTGTGCTCTTTCCTCTTCTTCTTTGAGCATAAAACTAGCTCTCATATAATATATCGTGCTCTTTCGGTACCTCCACGCAAGAGTGTTCAATTGCAAGATGATGCCTTCTTGCTCAACCATAACCCAAACTTAATTTGGTTGCAAGATAGGAAATATATTCTCATGTAGTAACATAATCTTTAATCATGATAAAGAAACTACCAAAATTTCTATTTGTTTCCCCAATGGAGTCGCCAAAAATCTCTTGGTTGATAGACTTGTCCTTTAGAAACTAATACAAATTGACTCCATTCTGCTCAAAAAAGAGGACTAATCTATCAAAAATAGTTGGAGAGATCACCATTGTATTGGTGATCTTCCTCAGAATTTTAGTTGAAGTATAGCTCCCTCTTTTGATATAATTTTGAATTTTTGAATTTTTAGAAATCGGGGGTATGATTTTAACCAAAAAGTAGAAAAAGCAAACTAGCATCTATCCATAGCCATGAAAATAGATGCAATTAAAAGAGATTTGAAACTACTAATTAGTGTTGGAAATTAAATTGGAAAACATTCAACATCATAGCTCACATACTAGATTATCAAAGCTTGTTGACTCGACTCATTGCAATCTTAACATTTGCTGCAAATAAATAAACAAGATAACAAAGAATAGCACATCCTCACAGGGAATGAATATTCAAATGCTTATCTAAGATCATAGACTTTTTCATAAACATTAGCATTTCATTCATAATTCATTGCACACAGACAATAAACATTTACAGCAAGATAATCAAAAGTACAAAATTTGATCCTTCAATGATCTAATTTAGGATCTATGACAATTGCTTAACGAATGCTTTTACAACGAATTTATTAAACTTATACATATGAAATAATGTATCAAAATACTTAAATGAACATAGTGTAATAAAGATGATGAACTGAAAGAAAGAGAGAAAAAGGTAGAAGATTGAACGCAATTTGTTAAGGGAGTTCGCCAAAAGGCTGTCTTCAGGTCCCTCTCCAATAGAGTGACTAATCCGATTATTTTGCTCCAAAAAATCAGAAATTACAAATGCGTCATCAAGCCATCCCCTTTCAGCACGACGGCATTACTTTCCTTCGTCGTACAAGAATGGCTTCAACAAATCTCCCAAGAGTTCCCTCCTTTGTATCACCTAAACTCCCTTTTCAAAGGCCTACTACCCCCTTTTATACATAAAATAAGCCTAATAAGGCTTAACCATCAAAATAATGACATAACCCCCCTTAACCAAGAATAGAATTCGTTTACAACCCCTTTAGCCTCCTAGGTACTCATGTACAACCTCCATTGTCTTCTTGTTTAAGTGGTTAGAGTTTGATTTTTCCACATAGGCCATTTTGGTTAGGCTCAGCCTAATATTACACATCAAAACTACATGGGTTCATATATATATCCGATGAGATCAGTGGTCTGACGACAACCAACCTTTAGGGCTAGCGGCGGGTCACGAGTTTGACCCCCGCCAACCTCAATTTTGACTCATATCAAAATTTGCAATAGAACAAAACAAACGCCGGTATCATATGAATTGAAGACCTCCACGTGGCGCAACAGCTAACTTGTCTGCTTGTACAAAGGTGGTTAAGTGTTCGAACCACCCAACAAACATTTTATGAACCATCCCAAAGGAGCGCATGTTAGGTTGCCATGTGGTGCCTCCTGATTGGGCCACGTGGCACCTTGTGATTCATCAAACCCTGCTAACGAGGATTATATGACCTACCACCTGTGCATTGACGAGGCTCCCACGACAACAGTACAGATTACCACATGTCAATTTCTAAATGGGCCAACACATCATCCGTACGGTACGTGGGGTTGTGCCAGCATGCTGATGTCACCAGTCGTACCCCCATTGGCCACTTAGTCAACCCAACTTTGACTAGTGATTTCTTGGGCTTACGATCTTGGATTTTGACGAAACGAATGTCATTGGGTTTGTGTCATCGAGCTCTTCGATTTGATGCCATTTTCGTTGATTTTTGAGATGACTATTTTTTTTCGCTTTTTTGGCATCCTTAGGTACTTGTTTGACCCAAAGTTTTACCAACAATAACTTGGGCATACAGACTCCTTTTGATCCCATTCAAGTTGCATTGGAATCAACATACTGAGCTCTTTCTAATGATGCCAAATTTTGGAGCATTGGAGACACTTCAAATTTCACTGAAAAAGTATCCCCCAAATCAGTCCTCCCCACTGGAGAGCTTTTGGACCTCTGAAAGCTTGATTACTCAGAAATTAAGTGAGGGTAAAGTTACCTCACTCTACCAATCTCCATCCATTTTTCCTTCCTTGGATGTATCCCCTTCAATCCCACTTTGAGGTATTCAATTGCTCCTCTTCGTGAAGTCTTGACATTCTTGTCAAGAATGACATCCTTTGGCAACTCTAACATGTATTCTAGTGAAAGATCATTGACTGATGGAACCTGAATGCTTGTGTCTTCATCTAGTATCATTGGAGGCTCGTATGACTTCAAATTCTCAACATTGACAACTGAATAGATGTGCATGTATGGAGGAAGATTAAGGCAGAAGGCATTGGTACCGATCTCCAAAATCTCAAAATGACCATATCTGATCAGCTTGAGTTTCCTCCCTTCACCTTGCATCCTTTCCTTGCTGATATGTAACCAAAATCAGTCTCCAACCTAAAAATTTTGATCACTACGATGCTTATCATGGCAAGCCTTGTCTTTTGCTTGGATTTGTTCCAACTGTGCTTCCACTGCCTGATGAATTGCTTGGATTTTCTGGATGAACTTGAAAGCCCTCTCTGCATCATGGCGTCCATCTTCAACATCATCTTTTCCAAAAGCAAAATCCATCAGTGTCTTAGGCACATAACCGAAGCATGTGTCAAAAGGAGACCTCTTTGTAGAAGAGTGTGCTACATGGTTGTAGGAATGATGCACATAGTGAAGACTCTCATCCCATAGCTTGGGATGTTTGCTGCAATAACCTCTAAACAGATGCATAACTATCCTATTTACTACCTTTGTTTGTCCGTCAATCTGTGGATGGAAGGTAGTACTCTTCTTCAGTCTGGTGTCCATGAGTCCCCACAAAGTTGACCAAAATTCCCCTAGGAATTGAGAATCTCGATCCGATACAATAGAAGTAGGTAACCCAAAATGAATCCATACAAATTGAAAGTACATCTGAGCTGTCAATTCAGTAGTGACCTGTTTCTTACAAGGCATTAAAATACACATTTTGCTAAACTGATCAACTACTACATACAGATAATCATGTCCCTTCCTAGACATAGGTAACCCCCTGACAAAATCCATTGACACACTTTCCCATGGACGGGATGGTACAGGTAGAGGTGTATTTCTTGTTACTAGGTTTACTAGCTGCACACATGACACAACCTCTAATATACTTGGATACAGTTTCTTGCATACAAGTCCAGTAACAAAGTGTCCTACAATCAATGAGGTGTGTGCTTCTCTAATAACCTATGCTTGTTCATCCCTTGGAACACATAATTTTCCCAATTGATACAACAATTTATCCTGCACATAGTAATCTTTCTCTTCTACATGTTTACCTTGGATCAAAGCTGCATAGATATCCTTAAAGTTCTCATCATTAACATATTGTTCCTGAAAACTTTCATGAACAGGATGCCTAGAGAGCATGTCTTCTACTTTGTTATGGGTACCTTTCTTATACTTAATTACCAAGTGAAACTATTGCAAACAACCCATCCACCGAAAGTGCCTACTTTGTTGCAGTTTAGACTGTGAATGTAAATATTGTAGTGGCTTGTGATCAATGTGGATTACAATTTCTTTCCCCATTATGTAATGTTTCCATTTTTTAACACTTTGAACTAAAGCATAAATTTCCTTATCATAAGTGGGATAGTTACTACTCCTGAAAAAGTTTCAGAGTGGTAGTAGACTGGTTTACCTTTTTGCATGAGTACGGCTCCCATGGAAAATCCACTCGCATCTGTCTTGATCTCAAACGGTTGATGTAGCTTTGGGAAGGCCAGAACTGGTGTGGTGCTCAACTTTTCCTTCATAGTGTTGAAAGCCTTCTGCTATGGACCACCCCACTAAAATTTTTCCCTCGTACTAGTTAATGTGTGCAATGGTGAAGCAATATAAGAGAATTTTACAATGAACTTCCTCCAGTACTGAACTGCACCTAAGAAACTTGTGACTTTTGTGACTGTACTTGGCTTAGGCCAATTTAAAATAGCTTCGACCTTCGTAGGGTCTACTTTCAATTGACCACCTCCTATGACATAGCCTAAGTACACTAAGGATGTCTTAGAAAATTCGCATTTAGACATCTTTACATAAAGTTTTTCTTTTCTCAATACATCAAAAACATTCTTTACATGACTTACGTGATCTTCCCAAGTTCGACTGAATATAAGAATATCATCTAGATAGACTATGACAAAATCATCAATGAAAGGATGAAAGACATCATTCATGACTCTCATAAAGGTAGCTAGTGCATTACAAAGCCCAAAGGGAATAACCAACCACTCAAACAGTCCTTATTTTATCTTAAATGCAGTTTTCCAAATGTCATCTTCTGTAATTCTTATCTGATGATAACCACTTCGCAAATCTCACTTAATGAAATAAACTGCATGCTTTAATAACCATTATTTTGTTCAGGGTGCAATATTCGATGCACATTCTCCAAGTCCCGTCTTTCTTTGGAACCAACACAATTGGAGAACCACAAGGAGATGTACTAGGAAAGATGACTCCTTTCTCAACCAACTCCTGAACTTTCTTTTTTATTTCCTCATTCTGCATAATGGATAAACAGTACATGCCGATATTAGGCAATGACACATCCTCCTGTAATTGGATTTCATGATGTATCTCTCTCTTGGGTGGCAACCCCTTCGGTTCCTGAAACAAGTCATCGTAAGTGAAAATAATTTTGACCATTTCAACCTTATTTTTTGGGTCAAACCCCTTGAATGCCTTAGATTTATCATCTTCTTTGGATTTTACAAGCATTAATACAAAGTTCTTACTTGAGTTGACCAATCTTTTCATTTGACCAGCATTAACTAGTGTAAGATTTGTCTTCACCTTATGTGCTCGTACAATGTATTCTACCCCATCCTTAAAAAGATCATACTTGTTCTCCCCCCTATAAAAGATTGTTTTTCCATCATACAGATAAGGACTCCCTAACACAAGCCCACAAATATCCAAAGGAACTACATCTACCTCTACCTCATCAACAAAGTTTGCAGTGATAGCAAATCTCAATTTACATTGTTTCATTACCTGTAGTTGAGCATCATTGCAAACCCATCCAAGTGGATATGGCTTTGGACGAGGTTTTGTACCCAGATTGAGTTTCTTTACCGCTTCTTTAGATATTAAGTTGACTTGAGAACATGTATCAAATAATGTATCAACCTTAGTGTGCTTTGTTACAACACAAATCTGAAACAATTCATTTCTTTGCTTATCAACCTTAGGAGAAGATTCTTTACTTGTACTTGCACTTGCATTCGAAAAACTTGTATTAGAAGAAAGAGATATACCTTTCCCTTTACCTTGGATCCCGGCAATAACAATCTTTGTCTCATCTCCGGAGTCAGATCCAAGATCCTGTTGAATCACTGCAGCAGTCTTTTGCTTGCCTTTATTGCCTCCATATCTTTTCAGCCTTAGTTCTAGATGCAACTTCCAACACTTTGAATCATCATGCCCCTCTTTCTTGCAATAGGAGCATGTGGGTTTATCAACCTCTTTCTTAACTGTAGCTATCTTCTTCCCTTTTCCTTTATCTTTGTCTTTACCCTTAGACTTACCCTCAGACTTACATGGCTTCTTAGAAAAGTAATCACTGAAAGTGTTCTTACCCCTTGACTCTAAATGAGTAGCTTGGTTAGACACCTCGTCCAGATTATTAGGACTCAACATTAGAATAGTGTGCCTTAGGTAAGAATGCAAACCACCTATGTACTTACGTAGCGTATCCTAAGTATACAAGGGAACATTTAAAGCAATAGCCTATTTCCTGAACTCATGAGTGCAATTATAGATAGACTACCCCTTACCTTGCCTATTTAACACCCCTCCATTTTGTACTCTATTGATCAGGCAATGTTTCTTATGTTATGCTTCGTTCCTGTTAACACTTGAATTAGTGATGCATTATAATTTGATTATGTTAATGATGTTAGCTTCGTCAGTTAGTAATACTGTATTGGTGAAGGGGACGGGAGCAAATCACTCGCATGCGAGCGCCCTGTGATTCCATGATTTCCTCTTCACGGTGTGTTTTATTATTATGTTATATGCATGTTCGACATTCGTGTGGTTGCAGGATGCAGGTACAGGACATTGACTCCACCTAGTTCCACAGGTCTGAGCGTGTCCCTTGTCCGATGGAAATCGATTGGGAGATAGTAGCTAGGTTTTCCTATGTCAAGCCACCACCCTAGTCACAGTGTGTTGTCGGATTGTAGTCGGGTTGGTTGTTATGTTGCCTTGTCTCCGTGTTCTTATTTAAATTCAAGTTAAATGGCTTATGTTGCTTAACTACTGATTAAATGCTTTTGGTTGAAATGCTAGGAATATTAATTACTATATTAATTAATTTAATTTAATTAATAAAATAATCTAATATTGGATTAGATTTATTTTATTGGTTAATTAAATTAATTGTGTGAATTTATTAAATTATTCCTTGAATTGAAAGTGTTAAACGATTTAAATTAATTTGTGTGGAAAGAAGGTTTTAAAATATATTGAATTCTTATTAGAAATTTGAAAGTTGTTTTAAGTTATTAAAAATTCAAATGTTTTCAAATGCAATGACTTTGGGGTAGAAAAGATATTTTTAGAATTAGTTGACTAGTTTGAGAAAAAAAGATATTTTGTGAAGAAATTAGAATTTGGAATTGAAATTGAAATTAGAATTGGAATTAAATTAGAATTTGAAATTGAAGTTGCAATTTAATTTGAATGGAATTTGAATGTGAATTTGAAATTAATTTGAAGTGGATTTGAGTTTGCAATTGAATTAGAATCTGAATTTGAATTTGGTTTTGGATTTGGAAATTTGGGGGAATATATTTTCTTTTTTGGGGTTTTCTTTGAGGGGTGCTTATGGATAATTTGGTTGCAAAAAAAGAGGGCTTTTGATTTTCTTGGATGGAATCTTGGTTGGAGATGAAGATCTTGAGGGGAGATTGGCAAGGAATGAAAGCATCAAAGGATTCCTCCTCAAATTGTTCTTCAAGTTCTTTATTCAGGTTCTATTCTGGTTTTGTATTGAAGTTTTAAAATTAGTTTCAATTTGAATGAGAAGTTAGCAAACAGATCTGGAAACCCCTTTTGAAAACATAGAAGAAGAGAGAACAAAGACAGATTCTTGCAATAGAATGAAATAGAAAAGAAAACAAGATCTTGCAAAATTTTTGTTTGAAATTGAAAAAAATTGTGTTCATGAGATTGTGTTTGAAGTTCTTTCTCAATTTCATTATGTGGAAATATTTTTCCCTCTTTTATCTGTTTGTTAAGAACTGTTTTGTTATATATATATATATATATATGTTGTTGGTATATATATATATTTACATGTTATTCTTTTTTTATTCTGGTTTAGAAAACGCCGAAACCAGGGTTTGAGTTTTCCGTTTTCACATTTTTTGGAAATGAATTAAAATTTATATAAAAAAAATTTTCTTTGGAGGGGGGCGGCAGTAGCCATGCTACCCACGGCCGACCCTGTGGAGGTCACTGCCATTGGCAGCGCCCCCCATAGTGTGTGGGGGAGGCGCCACCAAGAATCGCCTCCCACCTGAGAGGTCTAAGCGTGCTGTGGCCGATAATCTCCCTTCCTGTGGAGGAGGTTTCCATCAATGAGCCCCAACCCCTTTCTCATTTGTTTTTGTATTTTTGTTTTTTAATTTAAATAAATATATATATATATATTTCATGTATTTTATACATATACATATATTATATATTTTATAATATATATTATATATTATAATAAATAAATATATATATATATATAAGGGTTTTACTAATTTATAATATTTAATTTATATAATAAATATATTATATATTTTAAATATTTGGAAATTAGTAATGATTAGTTTGAGAAGTTTTAATTGAACATCTCAATGGATATATATTAAAAAGATGTTATAAATATATTTAAGAAATAAATATATATATATTCAACATATATATTTATAATTAAATATGCAATTTTCAATATGATTATTTTATTACATTGATGTGGAAATGGGTGTTAGAATGAAATGATTATTTAAAAGATTGCTTTGGTCATCATGATTAAATGGAGAAAATGAAATACCAATGGAATTTGATGGTCTTCGATTATGCACAATTATTGTTAATTTATTAATTGATTATTTGTGCTATACCATTGTTTTACTTGGATTTAAAATATCCTAATGATAGGTTGTTGAATGATGTTTTAATTTTGTTCAGTAATAGATAAGGTCTCATGGTGCATATTTAGAAACCAAGTATCATTAACATTTAAGTAGATGATGCAGGCAAAATTTGGGTTCCTGTTAAGAGAAAGATTATTTGTCAAAAGTTTGATTTATCTATAATTGATTTTGATTATTACGGATAATTGACTCAAATAAAATTAAATAGACAGATTTAAAATATAGGTTATCTTAAGATGATTTTGTTTCGAAATAGAAGCTAAAGTGGATTCTATATTTCAATGAATTATTTAGAACGTTGAATTTTAATAGTCAAAGGATATATTTTAAAAAGGGAGATTTTAGATAATCAAGTGCTTTTACTTCAAAGGTTGATTTTATTAAAATATGTGACTGGGAAACGAAACATAATTATTGGTTTATACTCCTTAAGTTGTCTACGTACTTTGAGCTACAATTGAGCTGAAAGCGAATACGTTAGGCTATCAAAATGAATTTCTCAGTGACGAATTGATTGATCATTATTTAATCATTTATTTTTGTTAACAAATGGTTTCACATTTATATGACCTAGGAACGTTAGAAAGGAATGATTAGGGTATAATGACTATTGGCCAAAATGATTTGATTTAGGAAATCTAATACATGACCGAGTAATTGAGTAATTGATATATATATATTCTGGAAACGCCATGAAATGAGCTTGGATTTAATATTATTATATATATATTTTTTAAATAATGGGTTTATTTGATGATGTTATGGAATCAATGAAAGTTTTAAGAAATAAAAACAAATAAATATTCATTTAATAGATGACGTTTTGTATTCATGTTGTTGGTGCTTTTATTTTTAAATAAAGAAAATTGAATTTGAATAAATGGATTTATTTATAAGACTTATTTTCTGAATCATTGAGTAATGATAGGGAAAATCAATTTGAAATATTGGAGTTTTAAATTTTCACGCAGATTTGTTTGACCTTAATTGAAAAAGTAAATAATGGTGTTTATTTAAATTGACTTCATGCACAAATATTCTATTTGGTTGATTTAAGAACTTAATATTAATGGTATTTAATCAGCTTTTAGAATCAAGTTTTCTAGTGGTGTTTTTTGTTTATTCTCGGTATGGGAAATATTGTTTGATTGTGAGTGTACCTTGGATGCTCTGGGTTTTGTACCCTGAGGCTAGGGACTCTTTGATTGTGTTGTTAATTTCATATTGGTCTTGATTGATCATGTATCTTCCAAATAGTTGTTTCTGAGATGATAAAACGCATGTGCCAAGGCTTATCCGGATATACATGAGCGATGTTTCAGCTGGGAACTTGGTAATTGGTAATGGCCAGTGACCAGACGGAAGGCCTGAGTTGTATTAGTCTTATATGTGGGTTATCATTATGTTAGGTCAACCCTGTGTTAGTTCGGTATAACGCCATTCGCATTGGGTAATTCCAGAGATGTGTTACCTTTTGAGGTGTTTGAAATTATTTGTGATAAATGTTAGTGCATTGTCTACCCTTGGCATGTGGTTGAGTTATGTGTTGTCGATAGGGGAGTGGATTTCAAACGAGCACCGGGCCCAAAGTGGTTCGAGGATAACTCGTGTGAGAGTCAGTTAATTAAGTGAAAATTAAAATAACTTACTAGGGAGAGAGTAGCTTTGAACATTAATAAGATAATTTAGCCTCGCTCATTGGCTCAAGGGCTTGTACGAGACTTGAGGTGAGTCAGGAAGGCCTGGAATGGGAAGATCGTTATCTTGTCTTCTCGAAAGATAACCGATTCCGCTCTAGTGTGCATATGGCTCCGGGTTCGTGAGAGGTTACCAGGATATCCCTGGAAGGGGGCCAAGACCTAGGAAGAACACCATTGGATAACCAATGCAACCTTTGCGATGACACTCCTCCTATGACAGCAATAGGTATAGTGTTGTACCGTTGGTTTCTTTTTTACAGTGATTGTACTTGATTTTGTACTCTAGAAGCATTGTAACCATGATGTTAAGTGATGTGGTTTATGTTCTTGTCTCAGTTCAGTTTATGTGTTAGCATGTGTCTAGTGGTAGAGGGCCTTGTCTAGGAAATCATTGTTACTATCTCCTAGCATGGGGGGTGAGCCTTTTGATTTCACTTGGTTGGGTGGAACATGCACCTTCCTCTGTTGGTTTTTTGCTCTTGCTCGCATGGACGAGACTTTCATGTTGGAGAGCTTGTTGGATCTAGATGTTATTCTGGCTTCGTTCTTTTCAGTTGACCTTTATTCTTTTACCCCTCATTTGTTATCGAGGTGGAATTTGTAATTAGTAATTATGCTTATTGGATTTACCTCATTCGGGGAATGAGAGTTGTAATCATATGGTTTAAATGTTATTAATTGAAATCTTTTGGTATTTCATATCCTTGTAATTTATCTTGGTTGGAATGTATGTGATCTTATTCTTTAAGTGTTTAATGTTTCAATTTATATTAATGGTGTTTGTTGTTTGGGTTTTAAAGTAATCCTTGTCTCGTGGCCTTAGAGGTTGTTGGCAATGTGTATTCATCTTACTTGTTATTTGTACTTAACCAAAAAAAAAAAATTGGTGCGTTTAAGTAGTGAATTGCAACTTCCTCTAGGGTTGCGTGGTGGGGCATTACACATGGTATCAGAGCCAAGGTTTAAACACTGGGAACTCTGGGATTATGTTGGACCCATTATGTTGTAAGTTGTGTAGGTTTATACTTTTGGCACTATGAGCCCATTGTATTGACCTAGTTGTTTTCTCTTTCGTGTTGTTTTCGTTTCAGGTTGATTTATCTTGTTTGCCTAGAAGTTGTCGTTAAGTGGTATAGGTCCAATGGTGCAGGAAACCAGTGGAAAGGATAGGATCCTCGGTGTAGTGCGCAATGCACCGCTATCCTTTCTATTGGAAGAATGCATTATGGACGATTGTGTAGTGTGTGATTTTGATGTGTTGTGTGTGGTGGACGACAATCAGTTTTGTTGTTGTTTCCACCCTTGTATGTCTTTTGTTGAATGCTTTTGTAAGGGTTAGGCTCGTGAGCCTACCAAGAAGTGTGTTTTTTTGTTTTCCTTCTTGTTGCATGGCTCTTTCATTGTGTAAAGGGTTGTGACCCTTGAGTGATTCTTGAGTGTGGTTGTAGTGTGTTTGTTGGTGGGTTGCAGGTGACATGTGTTGCCTAAAATTAACTTTGCTTGGGTTCTTTTTTCGTGTTCTTGGAATGTTTTTTTGACCTTGAAGGTGCCAAGAGGTTCCTTTGGTGTGTATTCTCTTTTGGAGTTTTGTTGTTTCTCTTAACCATGCAAAGGTTCTGGTGCATGTCTTCTTGTGCTTTACCTCCTTACGTTAATGATTGCTGGATTGACCCTATGTTGTTTTGAAGTCTCTTTTGCATGTATATTTTATTAAGATAATAAATATGGTAATGAAAATGATTGATCATGTTGTTAGTTCATAGAGTTTGTGCAGGCTCTCTTTTGATCCGTGCACTTGTGTGAAAGTGATTGTATGATGATGAGACCATGTTCGCAATAGTGCTTATGTTAGAATTGTAAATTCTTCTCTCCTTCCCTCTCTTCTCATTGGTTTAACGAAGATGTCTGTCCTTGAGTATGTGGTGTATTGAAACCCAATCTTATGAGAAAATGTTTATGTATTCATGAAGGTTCGTTTTCCTAGATCAAACCTTGGGTAAAGGACCTAAGTCCCCAAGTTGCATTCATAATCATGGAAAATGTATAATATGAATAGAAAACCATTTTGTAGTAAGTAAAAGTTTAGAGAAAGAAAAGGATTAGTGAAACAATTGCATGTAAATGATAATTGCATAATAGGTGTATCTTGTTGGTGAGGCTCCATAGTCCCCAAAATCCTAATTGTTATTAAATTTCAAGAACTATGTAGATGTTAAATTATTGTTCCAGATTCAAAATGCAAAGTGTTGAAAACGAATGTTGTAAAGGATAAGGTCGATACCTTGTCTTGAGTAAACTTTTGTAAATGATATCATTATGTGTGATTTATGAGCTCGGTACTGCGGCTTCCGTGAGTAAGCCCGACTTAGGGAGGATGTAACACCCTCCATTTCTTTTGTACTCGCTGAAATGTGCAATGTTTCTATATATTTTGCCTCTCAAGTTAACACTTCAATTAGTGGATGCAATATAATTTGATTGGCATAATGATGTTAGCTTCGCCAGCTATAGTACACTGGGATTGGTGAAGGGATGGAGCACATCACCGTGATGCGAAATTCCGTGATTCCACGCATTTCCTCTTCATTGCAGTGTGTTTTATTATTATGTTATATGGTTGTTCATATTTGTGGCTGGGTGTGATGTGGTGTGACAGACATTTGGACTCTATCCGTTCCTGTCGTGTCCCAGCTGCTGTCCCTTGTCCGATGGAAATCGATTGGGAGATAGTAGCTAGGTTTTCCTATGTCAAGCCACCACCCTAGTCACAGTGTGTCGTCGGGTTGTAGTCGGGTTGGTTGTTATGTTGCCTTGTCTCCGTTTTCTTATTTAAATTCAAGTTAAATGGCTTATGTTGCTTAACTGCTCATTAAATGCTTTTGGTTGAAATGCTAGGAATATTAATTACTATATTAATTAATTTAATTTAATTAATAAAATAATCTAATATTGGATTAGATTTATTTTATTGGTTAATTAAATTAATTGTGTGAATTTATTAAATTATTCCTTGAATTGAAAGTGTTAAAAGATTTAAATTAATTTGTGTGGAAAGAAGGTTTTAAATATATTGAATTCTAATTAGAAATTTGAAAGCTGTTTTAAGTTATTAAAAATTCAAATGTTTTCAAATGCAATAACTTTGGGGTAGAAAAGATATTTTTAGGATTAGTTGACTAGTTTGAAAAAAAAAGATATTTTGTGAAGAAATTAGAATTTGGAATTGAAATTGAAATTAGAATTGGAATTAAATTAGAATTTGAAATTGAAGTTGCAATTTAATTTGAATGGAATTTGAATGTGAATTTGAAATTAATTTGAAGTGGATTTGAGTTTGCAATTGAATTAGAATCTGAATTTGAATTTGGTTTTGGATTTGGAAATTTGGGGGAATATATTTTCTTTTTTGGGGTTTTCTTTGAGGGGTGCTTATGGATAATTTGGTTGCAAAAAAAGAGGGCTTTTGATTTTCTTGGATGGAATCTTGGTTGGAGATGAAGATCTTGAGGGGAGATTGGCAAGGACTGAAAGCATCAAAGGATTCCTCCTCAAATTGTTCTTCAAGTTCTTTATTCAGGTTCTATTCAGGTTTTGTATTGAAGTTTTAAAATTAGTTTCAATTTGAATGAGAAGTTAGCAAACAGATCTGGAAATTGAAAACATAGAAGAAGAGAGAACAAAGACAGATTCTTGCAATAGAATGAAATAGAAAAGAAAACAAGAAGATCTTGCAAAATTTTTTGTTTCAAATTGAAAAAATTTGTGTTCATGAGATTGTGTTTGAAGTTCTTTCTCAATTTCATTATGTGGAAAGATTTTTCCCTCTTTTATCTGTTTGTTCAGAACTGTTTTGTTATATATATATAACATATATATATATGTCTGTTGGTATATATATATATATTTACATGTTATTATTTTTTATTCTGGTTTAGAAAACGCCGAAACCAGGGTTTGAGTTTTTTGTTTTCGCATTTTTTGGAAATGAATTAAAATTTATATAAAAGAAAATTTGCTTTGGAGGGGGGCGACGGTAGCCATGCTACCCTCGGGACCACCTTAGGTCGCCGCTTGCTATGCCACTCTGTCAGCAGGTAGGAGGCTCGGCCACTGGGACACAGCCGGGCTTCCCATATGGAGGCTCTGCACGCCAGAGCCACGCCCCTCCTGGAGGCCGCCTGCCCCAGCCCAACCTCCTTCTTCAATTCTTGTTTTTGTGTTTCGCTTTATTTATTTTTAAATATATATATATATATATATATATATATTTTATGTATTTTATAATATATGTTATATATTATAATAAAATATATAAATATATAGTATGGTTTTAAATGTTAATTTTATAATTATTTAATTTATATAATTATAAATATATTATATATATATAAAAATATATTATATATTGTAAATATTTGGAAATTATTAATGATTGGCTTTAGAAGTTTTAATTGAATGATTCAATGGATATATTAAAAAGATATAAATACATTTAAATAATAAATATATATATATATATATATATATATTTAACATATATATTTATATTTAACATATATATTTATATTTAACTATGCAATTTTCATTATGGTTATTTTATTACATTGATGTGGAAATGGGTGTTAGAATGAAATGATTATTTAAAAGATTGCTTTGGTCATCATGATTAAATGGAGAAAATGAAATACCAATGGAATTTGATGGTCTTCGATTATGCACAATTATTGTTAATCTATTAATTGATTATTTGCGCTATACCATTGTTTTACTTGGATTTAAAATATCCTAATGATAGGTTGTTGAATGATGTTTAATTTCTTAAATTGAAAAGAATAGATAAGGTTCATGAAAGTATATGGTTTATAACTTATAAGTATCATTAATGGATTAAGTAGATGATGCATATATGTACTTGGGTTCCCGTGTTAAGAGAAAAGATTATTTGTCAAAAGTTTGATTTATTTATAATTTAATTTTGATTATTACAGATGATTGAGACAAATGAAATTAAGTAGACAGATTTAAAATATAGGTTATCTTAAGATGATTTTGTTACGAAATAGAAGCTAAAGTGGATCCTATATTCCAATGAATTATTTAGAACGTTGAATTTTAATAGTCAAAGGATATATTTTGAAAAAGGGAGATTTTAGAAAATCAAGTGCTTTTACTTCAAAGGTTGATTTTATTAAAATATGTGATTGGGAAACGAAACATAATTATTGGTTTATACTCCTTAAGTTGTCAACGTACCTTGAGCTACAATTGTGCTTGTGCGAATAATGTTAGCTATTTACTTAATTTCTTGTGTGACGTAATTGATTGACTTATTATTTAATCTGATTATTTTGTTAAACAAATGGTTTCATTTATAGTGTACAACTGTGAAACTAGAGAAATGAATGATTAGTATAGTCAAATGACTTTATTTACTAAAACGATTTGATTAGGAAATCTAATTGTGAATTTAGAGTAATTGAGTGGTTGATATATATATATTTCAACGTCATGAAAGGAAATGAGTTGATTGAATATTATTATATTTTTTTTTTAAAATAATGGGGTTTATTTTAGATGATGTTATGGAATTTAAATGAAAGTTTAAGAAATAAAATAAAATAAATATTCATTTAATAGATGATTGTGTTTTAGTATAATCATGTTAAGTTGGTGCTTTTATTTTTAAACAAAGGCAAAAATTGAATTTGAATAATGGATTTATTTATAAGATCGATTTTTCTTAATCATCGAGTATGATAGGGCAAATCAAATTTAAATATTGAGTTTTAAATTTCTTCACGTGATTGATTGACCTTTAATTATGTGCAAATAATGGTGTTTATTTAAATTGACTTCATGCAATGTGTCATCACGTGGCTTGGATTTAAGAAATCCTAATATTAGCCTGTTTAATCGCTTAGAATGTTTTATAGTGGTGTTTTTGTTTATTCTCGGTATGGGCAATATTGTTTGATTGTGAGTGTACCTTGGATGCTCTGGGTTTTGTACCCTGAGGCTAGGGACTCTTTGATTGCGTTGTTAATTTCGTATTGGTCTTGATTGATCATGTAAGTCTTCCAGTAGTGTTTCCTTGAGATGAGGTTGTGTACCATGTGCTTGGTTATTGTTTATCTTGGATAGTACATGAGTGATGTTTCAGTGGAACTTGGTACTTCGTACGGGTTGTGTGACCTTGTGATTAAAGGTCGAGTTGTGAATTAGTTCGATATGTGGGTTATCATTATGTTAGTCAACCTTATGTTAACCTTGG
>VDFB02297261.1:0-15834 GCA_007258455.2 Sequoia sempervirens | reverse complement strand
TGATTAAATGGAGAAAATGAAATACCAATGGAATTTGATGGTCTTCGATTATGCACAATTATTGTTAATCTATTAATTGATTATTTGCGCTATACCATTGTTTTACTTGGATTTAAAATATCCTAACGGTAGGTTGTTGAATGATGTTTAATTTCTTAAATTGAAAAGAATAGATAAGGTTCATGAAAGTATATGGTTTAGAACTTATAAGTATCATTAATGGATTAAGTAGATGATGCATATATGTACTTGGGTTCCCGTGTTAAGAGAAAAGATTATTTGTCAAAAGTTTGATTTATTTATAATTTAATTTTGATTATTACGGATGATTGAGACAAATGAAATTAAGTAGACAGATTTAAAATATAGGTTATCTTAAGATGATTTTGTTACGAAATAGAAGCTAAAGTGGATCCTATATTCCAATGAATTATTTAGAACGTTGAATTTTAATAGTCAAAGGATATATTTTGAAAAAGGGAGATTTTAGAAAATCAAGTGCTTTTACTTCAAAGGTTGATTTTATTAAAATATGTGATTGGGAAACGAAACATAATTATTGGTTTATACTCCTTAAGTTGTCAACGTACCTTGAGCTACAATTGTGCTTGTGCGAATAATGTTAGCTATTTACTTAATTTCTTGTGTGACGTAATTGATTGACTTATTATTTAATCTGATTATTTTGTTAAACAAATGGTTTCATTTATAGTGTACAACTGTGAAACTAGAGAAATGAATGATTAGTATAGTCAAATGACTTTATTTACTAAAACGATTTGATTAGGAAATCTAATTGTGAATTTAGAGTAATTGAGTGGTTGATATATATATATTTCAACGTCATGAAAGGAAATGAGTTGATTGAATATTATTATATATATATTTTTTAAATAATGGGGTTTATTTTAGATGATGTTATGGAATTTAAATGAAAGTTTAAGAAATAAAATGAAATAAATATTCATTTAATAGATGATTGTGTTTTAGTATAATCATGTTAAGTTGGTGATTTTATTTTTAAATAAAGGCAAAAATTGAATTTGAATAATGGATTTATTTATAAGATCGATTTTTCTTAATCATCGAGTATGATAGGGCAAATCGAATTTAAATATTGAGTTTTAAATTTCTTCACGTGATTGATTGACCTTTAATTATGTGCAAATAATGGTGTTTATTTAAATTGACTTCATGCAATGTGTCATCGCATGGCTTGGATTTAAGAAATCCTAATATTAGCCTGTTTAATCGCTTAGAATGTTTTCTAGTGGTGTTTTTGTTTATTCTCGGTATGGGCAATATTGTTTGATTGTGAGTGTACCTTGGATGCTCTGGGTTTTGTACCCTGAGGCTAGGGACTCTTTGATTGCGTTGTTAATTTCATATTGGTCTTGATTGATCATGTAAGTCTTCCAGTAGTGTTTCCTTGAGATGAGGTTGTGTACCATGTGCTTGGTTATTGTTTATCTTGGATAGTACATGAGTGATGTTTCAGTGGAACCTGGTACTTCGTACGGGTTGTGTGACCTTGTGATTAAAGGTCGAGTTGTGTATTAGTTCGATATGTGGGTTATCATTATGTTAGTCAACCTTGTGTTAGCCTTGGGTAGTACACGCTTTGGTTTCAGTTTTGGGCATCTGTAGTGATGTGTTACCTTTTGAGGTGTTTGAAATTATTTGTGATAAATGTTAGTGCATTGTCTACCCTTGGCATGTGGTTGAGTTGTGTGCTGTCGATAGGGGAGTGGCTTTCAAATGAGCACTGGGCCCAAAGTGGTTCTAGGATAACTCGTGTGAGAGTCAGTTAATTAAGTGAAAATTAAAATAACTTACTAGGGAGAGAGTAGCTTTGAACATTAATAAGATAATTTAGCCTCGCTCATTGGCTCAAGGGATTGTACGAGACTTGAGATGAGTCGGGAAGGCCTAGAATGGCAAGATCGCTATCTTGTCTTTATGAGAGATATTCGGTTCCGCTCTGGTGTGCATGTGGGGCCGGGAGTTGGTTGAGGTTTCCAGGATATCCCTAGAGGGGGTCAGACTCAGGGAAGACTTGCCAGAGATCCCATGCAGCCTTTATGATGACACTCCTCCTATGACAGCAGTCAGTATGGTGTTGTACCGTTGGTTTATTTTGTACAGTGATGGTACTCGATTTTGTACTCTGGAAGCATTGTAACCATGATGTTAAGTGATGTGGTTTATGTTCTTGTCTCAGTTCAGTTTATGTGTTAGCATGTGTCTAGTGGTAGAGGGCCTTGTCTAGGAAATCCTTGTTACTATCTTCTAGCATGGAGGAGTGGGGCCTTGGGTTCCACGGTCGGGTGGCATGCATCTCTTCCATTGTCTTCTGTTCATGTGGTTGTCGGAGCCTTTGGAGAGCTCGTGGGAATCAGTTCTTCTCATGCCTTGTTCTCTTAGTTCTTATTGTATTTTATTACCCCTCAGTTGTTATCGAGGTGGAATTTGTAATATGTAATCATTTTGTTGGAATTACCTCATTCGGGGAATGAGTGTTGTAATCTTATTGTTTAAATATTGTTAATTGAAATCTTTTGGTATTTCTTATCCTTCATTGTAAGTTATCTTGTATGGAATGTATGTTGTCTCATTTCCTTAAGTGATTAATGTTTCAGTTTATATTAATGTTTGTTGTTGTTTGGGTTTTAAAGTAATCTTTGTCTCGTGGCCTTAGAGGTTGTTGGCAATGTGTATTCATCTTAAATGTTATTTGTACTTTTAAAAAAAAAATTGGACATTTTAAGTAGTGATTTGCAACTTCCTCTAGGGTTGTGTGGTGGGGCATTGTTTGTCTCCTTAAGCTTTGCAATGTTGGATTTGGCATATCACTTGTAGTAGATTGTAAAGAATGTGGACTTCATGGTCATGTGTACCAAGAATTTCTATTGCAGATGGTCTTTGTTGTTAATTTGAGAGAGTACTAGTCTAAATGTGTGAGGATATCCTTCTACTTGATAAAATTGTCACTTGTGGAATATTTTGTTGAGGTTGAGTGGGTGTGGGAGGATTTATGATAATACATTTTGAAAATAATACTTCTCTATCCTCTTGTGGAAAACTTTCTAAAATATTCACTAATTTCTCCAAACTTACATCACATGCTTCTTCTTTTGTGAACTGCTTACCTCTATTTATGATCGCTTTTCCATTTATAGGATTATGCAACTTTTAAGCTTTGGAGTTCTCATTCTATCTCAGAAAATTATATTATTTGCCTCATTATCTAAATAATTTTTAATTCATCAAGGATATTTGCATATGCCACACATCAAAACACTCATATGAGCAACACTAGACTTTCTTCCACTATATGTTGCCTTGAGAATTATATTCTTTAAAAAATTTGTTGGGCATCTATTCATTACGTAGAAAACACATGGTACAACCTATACTCAATACTCATTTGTAGAAAAATTATCCTTCAACATACTCCTGACTATGTCCATAGTTGTTCTATTACTTCTTTCTACCACACCATTATATTGTGGAGTGTACCTTGTAGTAAACTGCTTGTGTATTCCATGATCCTTGTGAAAATTTAGCATTAGATATGTATTCACCACCTTTGTTTGTTATTATAGATTTTATATAATATCCACTTTTATTATTAATTAGACCTATTAATGATGAAAAATATTTAAGCCATTATAATTTTTTTTAATAAATATACCCATGTCTTTCTAGTGTAGTCATAATGAACATAAAAAATTAAACACATTTAAGAATTGAAGGTTTTTGCATTAGTCCACAAAAATCAGAGTGAAAAATCTCCAATGGTGCCTTTTTCTCTAACTAACTTTCGAATTAAGAATGGATCTCTATGTTTCTATCTCGAAATGCCCCCTTCATATACTTTGTTTAATTTTTCTATCAATGACAAATCTTATACCATATTTTTGTGTGTCAAATTTAGGCCTCCAAAATTCACTTTCCTATATTTTAGATTTCAAAGCTATTTCTCCTCTTTTTTATGATTGTAAAGTTACTTGTGGTATTGTTTTATAAAAAGCTTGAGTGATATTTTTTTCAGGATGATTTTGAGATTTTTGGAGACAATTCAACCATCAAATCTAGTGTCAAAAACTTTCTATTAGTTGGTTTATTAGAATTTGTTCCAAAGTTACACACTTCTTTATTTTTGAAATACACTCTACACAATGCTCATTAAGTTATCATTTAAACTAGTAACAAAGTAAACATATGACATAATTATTTTTTCTCCTCTTACTTAGAATATTGATATTGCATTTTCCATTACTCACACTCTATTATCATTTCCCAAAGGAAAATATAATTTTGTAGATTTATCCAAACTAGAAAATATTTATAAATTCACTAGATCGGGTGATTACTACAACCTAAATCTAGAAACCAAATGTATTTTGAACTTTCCTAATCAAAATTAAATGCTAGAAAAATACTAGCTTCATTCTAA
This sequence comes from Sequoia sempervirens, assembly GCA_007258455.2. Taxonomy (NCBI): domain Eukaryota; kingdom Viridiplantae; phylum Streptophyta; class Pinopsida; order Cupressales; family Cupressaceae; genus Sequoia; species Sequoia sempervirens. The sequence goes on along the minus strand of VDFB02297261.1, from coordinate 11,375 downwards.
TTTTTATTAAAAAACCCTAAAATTTATTTGTTGAAATCAAAATGTGCTTTTCTACATTCATTTTCATAATGACCATACTCTAAATACAATAATGACATTGAATTTGATATTTATCATAGCTTCGAATATGAGATTGATTCTAACATGGATTATATCTAGTACCTCCTACACTTGAGTTTTCTAAACTTTGTACGAAGTTCTTCCTCTACCAATAAATCTAGATCTCCTTCTACCTCTAGAATGACTAACCAAATTTTTTCAATCTAAATCACTACCTTGAGAAGATCTAGAATAATGACTATGTCTATGCTCATCAAAAATTAGAGAAACATGCATCTCATCTAGAAGAGAGCCTTGGAATCCTTTTTCCTAATATCCTTGAGAAAATTATTCTCTACTTGAGACAATGCATTGTATGTTTAAATTCATCTAGAGGTTAAAAGAATCCATTTTCCACAAGCTCACATATGTCTGGACAGCTGAAAAATCCTTCATTGTGATTGACCAATATTCATGATCTTCTCATTAAATTGAAGAATCTAGGTGTAGACACCTAAATTTGGACTTTGTCCAAATTCATCGCTTTTTGTCTAAATATCCTCTTACTTGCATCAAATAAGTAATATTGATATTTATTAATTAATGCCCCTAATTCTTATAAATCCCTAAGGTGTTTAGTTAAATAATTAAATACCTTACCCTTTATCCCCCTTATCCTCAAAGAATTTATTTAATTCCTCACATGTCATATCGTCCATCACTTTTCCTTAATCGTAATCCATCTCTTAATCTCATCATTAGGGATGTGCACATGTCTAATCCTTGATTAGGATGTGTCACATCCTCCAACTTTTGCAAGTTGGCTTCTAATCTTCATTAACCACTAATTATCTTCTAATCATTGATTAGTTAATCCAATCAACATCTTAGTCAACTTTCCTCATCCCCCAAGGAATATTAAATTTCTTTTATTATCCTCATGTCCTTCCAAATGGAATTTTAAATTCCATTTTATTTCTCCAAGGTTCTCCTCTTCCCCATGTGATCATTGAGAGGTCACATCAGTCACATGGGTTAGGAACCTTCTATTATAAGCACCTTTTCTTATACAAGGTACTTCTCAGCTTCCTTATCTTATCCTTGAGATATTCCCAATCATGTGAATTTGAAATTCACTTTTATTCTTCCAAGGAATCTCCTCTTCCCCGTGTGATCATTGAAAAGTCACATTAGTCACATGGGTTAGGAACCTTCTATTATAAGCACCTTGTCTTATCCAAAGTACTTCTCAGCTTCCTTATCTTATCCTTAAGATATCCCCAATCATTTGAATTTAAAATTCACTTTTATTCTTCCATGGATTCTCCTCTTCCCCATGTGAATCCCATGTGTCACATCACTCACATGGGAAGGTAATTGTAAGTACCTCCACATCACTTGTCCTTATTCCACATCATTTGCACCCTTTCCATATCACCATGTCCTTTGGACACTTCATCCTCCACATGGCAAGATGTGAGGGTTTGTGAGTCCTCAACTCACCATAGCCCTCCATCTTGGCCATGGTGGCTCAATCCTGACCATTGAATTCTCTAGAGAATTAAATTTCTTCTATAAATACCCCCCTTTCTCATTCATTCAAGGACCTTATGCATTTGTAACACCCTTATGCTCTCAAATTTTCAAGCCATCATTAAGCTCTAACACACTTGCTCATCTCATACTTAGCACTCATCCTCTTGCTTCCATCTTGCTCACTTTGTCGCATACCCACCTTGCATCCATTTTTATCACATTGCCATCAAAGGAGCACACAACCAAGCTTCAATCAAGGGCTAACCAAGGAGTTCAGCACAGATAAACATATATCACTCTTTCTTTTATCTTTTCTTTTATTTGTGCTTAACTTAGGCTAGTTTTGAAGTTGTCTTGTGTTTCTTTACATTGCATTTTTAGTTAGTTTTGAATATTTAGAAGTAAAAAACACTTGCACACATTTCTGGAATGCCTGGTGCGGCACACAAATGGGTCATTTTTATTATCATGTTTGTTATTTTTTGACATTTTGTAGGTTCAAGTGACACAGAGTGGCGACCAGGCCCTGACATAGGTGACCAAGCCCTCAGATAGGTGACCAGGACCTTCAGATGGGCGGCCAAGACCTTAGATAGGTGACTAGGACCTCAGAGGCACGACCAGGACCTGAGAGGGGTGGCCAGGCCCAAACAAAGCTATTTAAAGTAAAAATAGTGTTTTAAGTCATTTTTGGGGCCCGTTTTCTATCGTTTTGATTAATACCGTGAATGGATGAAAATATAAGTTAGAAAAATGAGCAGCAAAAAAAAGAGTGAAAACAACAAATATAAACACCCTACACCTCAAGATGGGCCTAGTTGGATTCAAAAAGAAAGCAAAGATAACAAATGGAGTTGATTGACCTTGTCTTGAATCAATCCTTTGGTTGGCCCTTTACTTTTTATGTTGTGTATGCTCCTTGGATAAAAAAAAGATGCAAGTGTTGGATGCAAGATGGATGGAAAATAGGTGAGAATGAATGCAAATGCAAGTATTTTGGCTAAGTATGGCTCAAATGAAAAATTTGCAAGAGTTTGGCTAGCACAATGATCTCCCCCCCAAAATGAGAGAAAACAGGGGGGTATTTATCAAGAATTTTGAATTCTCTACGAAAATGGACGGTTGAGATTAAACCAACATGGCCAAGATGTAGGGATACGGTGAGTTCAGAACTCACAAGCCCTCACATCTTGACATGTGGCATGTGAAGTGGCCTTAGAAAGATGACGTGTAAATGAGTTGGAAGGAGAGTACATGACATGGAGGTACTACATAGTACCTTGGGATTTGGAAAAGATCTTATCATAAAGGAGGCCTTATCCCCATGTGGGTGAGAAGACGTGAGGAATTAAAAATTCCTCAAATATCTACATGGGAATGAGAGAAAGTATTTAAAATTATTTGAAATGCATTGGGGGATTAAATGTGATTTAAAAATTCACATGGGGAAAGGGGTGCCTTCTCCAAAAGGAAAAATCCTTCAATAAGGTTGACTTAGGACACATTCCATAAATAACATAGAGATTAGGCTAACCTAATTAAGTGATTAAGGTTGTGCAAGTACCTGATTAGACAAATTAATGACATATTAGAGGCAAGTGGGAAATTATGGAGGATGTGACCCTAATGATGATTAGGGTGTTGCACATCTTAACCATAAACTAATTATGATTAGAAGAGGGTTAGATTGATAAGAGATTAGAGACCAACTTGCAAAAGTTGGAGGATGTGAAAATGAGAGAGAAAGTGAGGATTTAAAAATTAATTTAAATTCCAAGAGGTTATATGACTAAATTAAATAAAATGGTATATTTATTTAATTTAGAGAGGAAAGAGGGTAAAGGTATTTATTAAATTAAATACTTTAGGAACGTTATGCGGGACATGAAATATAAATTAAATGAATGATTTAATTAATACCGACAAAAAGGATGAAGTAGATGAGTAAAGGGATGAATAAGGAGACGTCTTTGACCAAATGGAAGTAGTCAAATTTGGATGTCTACAAATACTGACCCCCTAACTCTTTTTGTTTGTGAGTGTGGTTGTTTTTACTAACATTTGTGTAGTTATTTCACGCTTAACGAAGACCAGAGGTTAAAATACTAACACATTTGTTGCAGGATGAAAGGACCAAGACATTTAGTTAGTTGTTTGCTTTAATTTTCAAACTAATTAGGCACATAGTCTAAGTAGGTGAGTCAATATATTGTATGCTTTGTTTGTAATTAAGTTATTGATGTATCCAATCCCCTTGCGTCATTTGGCAATCCTAGGTTAAGAGAAATCGTAGCTTACTTAAGTCCTTTGTGTCACCCAAGGGCGTGTTACATCATTCAAGCTTTCCCCTTGCACTTTGTGTGAGCCTGGGGAGTAGCCAAAAATGGTTAGCATTATCTCCTTAGTGGGACCTGCTTGGGGATTTCATCACCCCAAGGAACGATCCCAACCACGTGTACCGGTGGGGTATAGAAAGGGGGGAGAGTCAAAGATGTACCAATATCCAATCACATGTTTGGTGGAGCGTTGAAACTAGGGTGATACCTAGATAGATGTGAAGAGTTGTTCTGATCCTTCAATATCTCGATGAGGTTCCTGACTCATGCTTGTGATGGGCTGGTGTTCACGGTTGTGTCACATACCAAGTGTATATCGAGGACTCCCTAGACCACCTTGTTTAGCCTAGTTAGAGGACCGTGTTGGCCTTACCCTTCATACTAATCTTAGGGTTGTGCTAATTGAACTATCTTTTATAAGCAAAACCAGTGCATATCTTAAGTCATACCTTTTGCTTGTTGTTTGTAGTGTTTTCTGTCCTTTTCCATAGTCATTTTTCCTAAGTCAACTTCAATTCTGTCAACAAGGGCGACCACGCCCCTAATAGGGGTAACTAATAGGGCGGTTGGATGAAACAATCATAGTTTCATGCTCTAAGTCTTGTTGGAAGACTTCTAAGGTGTCTCTCTCCACCACTTCAACCTATAGGACCTTTCTTTACTTAGGGTCCCCTGGTTTTGCCTTGCCAACCTCAACTACAAATTCTCCAAATATTGAATTTAGCTTTGCAGGGATGTGGAGGTGTTTCTATTCACTTTAATCCATCCAATTTTGGTTCTTGAGAGTCCACCTGATTCCATTCCTTGGTTGCTTCCACCAAACCCTCATTTAGGTCTTGAAAGGCTACTAGCCCTAGGAGCCCCAATTAGGCCTCCTTCTCCAAGAATATAGGTTAGTTCTTAGAATTCTCTAAAGAACACCCCAAGATTTTCTTGGGATTCCTGGTTCATTTTCCCTCCTCTCCAAGATTTTTGTGGTCTTGGGCCTCAGTTGTTCGTACAACGCCCTAGCCTGAAAATGGAAAAAATTAGGTCTTTTAAGCCCTTTCCTGGCTTCTTTCAAACTGTTAAGCTTTCCTCACATCAGATGGATTGATGGAGCTTCCTCCATGCTATGTCTTGGCAAGACACTTATCTATCTTCTCCAAGCAGCAATTTGTCAAAAAGATGACACCCCTGCAATTCAAGTGCTCTGCACTTCGGTCTTCCCTAGCCGGACTCTTTCCTGGCTCGCCTAGGGCAAGACTTTTCCAACAGCTCCTATACTTTCTAAGAACCTAAACCCTACAATATTTATAACCATGGAGTCTAGTCACTATTCCCAAAGGGTCATACAATTTGTATGGTGGGAAAGTGAACTAACACTCCATTTTCACAAAACTGTCTGGTTCAGACCAGCAACAATGAAGAAACAAAGCTATTTACAACTAATGCTGAAAACGAATTAGAAACCTATCTAAATTCCACTCAAAGCTTGAAGGTTAATTACATTAAATCCTACACTAATTACAGTGCCCTGTTCAATCCACTAAAGCAGCACTTCAAGAAAAAAGTCAAAAAATTAGCACAAAACACAACTGTTTTCCTTGAATTCACAAAACTTCAAGCAATACAAATGCTTCCAACCCCTCTCCATATGTCGAGGCATTCCATAAATAGGGTTCCTCAATCAGTTATGCTCTCCCTTGGGCTCTCCTTGGCCGCTTGTAGCTCCCATTGAGTATTATTTGCCAAAATTGAAAAGAAAACTCCTAAAAATCCTAAAAGGTCAAAACCTTACTAGCAAAAACCTTAGGCCTAATCATTGGTCAACATGACCTTCATCAGATGATCAACACCCAAAAAAAAATGCCATTAAGGCTTACAACCAAATGAACTAAGTTTTATTGCTTAGTTGTCCTAGACAAGACTATCCTAGGACACCTATGAGATAACCTATGGGTGCTCCTACACCAGTAACCCTGACCTCAAGAGGGGCAACCATGCCATCTATCTTAATCATTTTCCAATTTTTTTGAAATCAAAATTGTTCATCTTTCAGTCAGAGGAGCGTCCAGGACCTGCAAAGGGGTGGCCAGGACCTCAATGGGGTGACGACGACCTTAGCCAAGTGGCTAGGACCTACAAAAAGGTGACTAGACCCTGAAATGGGCATTTTTGCTTGCTTTTTCGTCAATTTTGTCACTGTTCTTTATTTTTTTCGATCATTTTCATCTATTCCCTAGAATAAGTGACTAGGAATAGTGCATAGGTGACCACGCCCTCAACAGGGTTGGCCAAGACCTACAGAAGGGCGACTAGGCCCTGAAATAGGCATTTTGCTTGCTTTTTCATCTATTTTGTCATCGTTATTTGTCATTTTCAATCATTCTAACCCATTCCCTAGAATAGGTTTCCTTGCCCCCTAGTTGGGTGATAATTCCCTAAACAGGGGCAACTAGGACCTACAAAAGGGTGACCAGGCCCTAAAACGGGCATTTTTGCTTGCTTTTTTGTCCATTTTGTCATTGTTCTTTGACGTTTTCGATTCTTCTTGCCCATTCCCTAGAACAAGAAGCCATTCCCCCTAGTTGGGTGACCATGCCCTTAACAAGGGTGGTCATCACCTACAGAAGGGCGACCAGGCCCTAAAATGGGCGATTTTGCTTGCTTTTTTATCTGTTTTGTCATCGTTCTTTGACAGTTTCGATCGTTCTCGCCCATTCCTTAGAATAGGTGACCTTTCCCCCTAGTTGGGAAACCACTCCCTCAATAGGGGCAGCCAAGACCTACAGAAGGGCGACCAGGCCCTGAAACAGGCATTTTTGCTTGCTTTTTTGTCAGTTTTGTCATCGTTCTTTGTCGTTTTCGATCGTTCTCGTCCATTCCTTAGAATAGGTGGAATTTCCCCATAGTTGGTAAATCACACCATCAATAGAGGCAGTCAGGACCTGAAAAGGGGCGACCATACCCTGAAACGGGCGTTTTTGGCTTGCTTTTTCATCCGTTTTGTCATCGTTCTTTGTCATTTTCGATCATTCTTGCTCGTTCCCTAGAATAAGCGGCCTTTCCCCTTAATTGGGAAACCATGCCCTCAATAGGGGTGGCCAGGACCAGCATAGGGGTGACCAGGCCCTAAAATAGGCATTTTTGCTTTCTTTTTCGACTGTTTTGTTAGTCACTCTCTGTCATTTTTCATCGTTCTTACCTGTTCTTCATAATAGGAAATTGTGCCCTTAGGTTGGGCAACCTCACCCTTTAGTTAGGTGGTTGTTCCCCTTGGATGGGTGATTTAGCTCCAAAAATGACCAATATTATCTTGCATCTAAGTTTTTTTCTATCTTCTTCCATTGTTTTTTCCTGTTTTTAGTGATTAGGCATGTGCCACCTTCTTAATTTTTTCCATCAGTTTGCACGAATTTGTTCCCTAAATAGCTAATCTCGTCTCCCATTTAGTAAATCCATTCTAAGAGTTAGTCTCCCCTTTCAAGCATCTGTTTCCTTGTTCTGAGTATCTACTCATCCATTCTGAGCTTTCATCTCCTCGTTCCGAGAGTCAGTCTACCCTTTTGAGTATCCCTTTCCTTGTTTTGAGCATCTATCTCCTCATTTTGAGTATCCATCTACATGTTTTGCAAATCTCTATACCTATTCCGAGGGTCTGTCTAACTATTCCGAGAGTCCAAAAACTAGATAGGTGACCTCACCCTAAGAGGGGCAACTAGGCCCAGTGGATAGGCAACCTTGCCCTCTAGTCCATTTGCATCTTGCATTCACCAGTGATCTTCACTTCAGTCCATCTGTAGGTAATCCATTCATCATCTAAATCAAATAAGTACATCTTAGAACAACTCTAGGTTATGCTTCCATCATCGTTTTCTTGATCCAAATCTTATAAACTTCGTTTTAGAGGTTATTATCGAAATTGACTTATGTATCTGCATTCGATCAACATCACTCACATTTGCTCAGGATTGTCATCCCTCTTGAGTCGGTTATCATCTTGACGGGGGTGCCAACTCGACACACAAAAATTCGCACACAACCAGAGAATTTTATTATTATTCGAAAGATGAAATTTTTACATGTAGAGGATCTCAAATCCTCGAGCTTTGCAATACAGGCAAGCTATAGAAACTATAGAATTCCCCCTTTTTGCAAGATGTGAATTTTTTCCCAAAAAGCTAGAAAAATCAAAAAATTCCCCCTATAAATAGCTCTTTTTTGGTTTTGGATCCAAACAACATTTTCATTATGAGTTTTGGCAATTTTTTACCACAAATTACAATTTGAAATTTAAATTTTAAAACCCTACTCGAAAAATAGCACATTTTTGAAAGTGCACTAACTTCCGGGAGCCATAACTTTTGATCCAGGACTCCGTTTTTTGAACCGTTTGAACCGTTGGAAAGCTCTCAAAGTCAGAAACATGCTAAAATTTGGCTATGCTAATTTTGAAAAGTTTTGGGGCCATTTAATGCCTCAAATCTAATTTGGAAGGTTTTCAGGTGCAATTTTGGGAGACTGAAACTACAATATCTTTCAAACCGATAATTCTCTCGGCCTAATTCTTTCGCCAATGTTCTTATTGTTATGTTCTAAATCCTCCCATATAATTTTTGTCCCCAAATACCTTCAAATTCCAATACCTGCTAAAACTAGTAGTTGACCAGAGAAAATAAAAACAAAACTGAAAGTTTGGAATTATATTATGATGAAAAGGGTATCCAAAACTGCAAAAATGTCTAAGAAACTACAAATAGGAAATGTAAATTTTTTTGGGTGATGAAGGATTTCCCTTACACCACCGGATGCTCCTACATCAGACACCCAAGGTAATTTGAGAAGTGACATTGTCATGCCTCAGATGGTTGAGGAAAACCCAAATGGTCAACCTCTACCTTAGAATACTAGGACAAATCCTCCACTTGCTTTCCTCTCCATTTTACCAGATATTCTTCATATTGCATGTTTCTGGTACGCCTTCCCACACGGCTTTCCAAGATTGCTTCAATCTCTTCCTTCTCTAAAGTAGGTGTTGGAATGTCATATTGCTCCATTGCTGGCACTTCCTCTATGTGACCATCATGATACACTATCAAACCTAAAATGTTGAACACAGGGAAAATGTTGACTTCATCCAGCAACTCCACCTCATATGTGTTCTCTGAATCATGCATCTTCAAAGTTTTACAAGGACTGAACTTCTTCATCTTCAATTTGTTATAGGTTCCCGCTAGAAACCTTTCTTTCCTCAAGTGTATCATCACTTCATCACCAACCTGAAACTCCTTATTACTCCTCTTTTGATCTGCCTTAGCCTTATACTGCATATTCATCTTATTAATATGTTCTCTTACCTCATGTACATTCTTGATGTGCTCTGCAAAGTCTTTGGCTTTGACACTTGTCTTCTCTTGGTCCATTTTTCTCAGTTCTGGAACAGTTCTGGGACTGCCTCCATACAAAATTTGGAATGGTGATATTCCCGTGCTCTAGTTGACAGAATTGTTGTAAGAAAATTATGCCTGGGGTAAGATCAGGTCCCATCCCTTGGGTTTATCTCCTACCAAACATCTTAGTAGGTTGCCCAGACTTTTATTCACAACCTGAGTCTACCCATCAGTTTGTGGATGGTGTGCAAAAATGAACTTCAAATCTGTCCTCACTTCCTTCCACAAGGTCCTCAAAAAGTATCCCAAAAATTTGGTGTCATGATCTGAGACTATACTCTTTGGCAGACCATGTAGCCTCACCTCCTCTTTGAAGAACAAGTCAACAATGTGCATTGCATCATGGGTCTTCTGGCATGGGATGAAATGTACTATCTTTGAAAACCTATCAACTACAATGAATACTAATTCATTCCCTCTCTATGGCCTTGTCAAACCAAGAACAAAGTCCATACTTATATCCTCCCACAACCTCTTTGGTATAGGTAAGGGCTGATACAACCCTTTGGGTGTGTGCAAGAAGTTGAGTCCACTTTTTGGCCAAAAAGTGGAAGTGTTTTCCCTGATTTTCAGTATTTGACACATTTGACCTTAAAATTTGAAGCACTTAGAGTTGAAATCTTTAAAAGTCTTTTAATCATAAAAATGTAGTGCCAGTCCTGGTTCAAATAATGTAATTTATTTTCAATACCCAGATTCGTACAAAATTGAGGTTTCAATAAGGCATTTCAAAAACCACTATTTAAAGTCATTTTTTTAATGCCATACCATGCACGATGTCTGACATCCATATTTGACTTAAATTATCATTATTTTCTAAATCCTTTTAAGAGTTTATGACTCGCGGACAACATCTTGATATTTTTTGTAATTTTTAATGAATTTTTGATGTGGTACATTAGGTAGTTGTTGTTTTGAAAATCGTCATTGTCGACATGCATAAGATGACCTAAACATCATTTTTGATTTGTTTTTCAAATTGAAAAAATTGTCTAAAGTTTTCTCGTGCAATCCGTTTGTCAAAATGTTATGTTGATCAAAAGTTATTCAAATAGTAAAACTACGATATTTAAAAGTTTATGGACCAATTTTTATTAGAAATTAATTGAAAAATAAAAAAAATAATTCAATTGCAAAACAAATTACATATTTAGAATCTGCATTGTTTGATCTAAAATGGGTTTTCATTTTGTCAGATTTTTTTTGAAAAAAGGTCATCATCCATATGTCCAAAGTCGATATTTTGCTTTGACATTGTTAGGGCCTTCAATTTGCAGGTCAAACCAGGTTGAAGGCTTAGGTTCGGACTTCCAAAGCTTTTCCATAACTGAAAACCTTGGCAAAAACCCGCCCACGATGCAAAACCAAATTCAAATTTAAAAGCGGGATCCCAATTATAACCGCGGGATCGCGTTTACTATCGCGGGATCGCGTGTCATAATCGAGGATCCGTTTTCTATTACGACATTGTAAGATAAAGTCCCGCGTTTATAAAGAGCGAGGATCCGTTACCCTTTAACTGCTTCTGAGCGATTTTAGTGAAACGGGATCCCGTTATAAGCCTTGGATTTATTAATAAAGGATCCCGATTTAGTATCGGGGATCCGTTTTATTATAAGCGGGATAAGTTCTAAAAAGCGGGATCCGTTTATATTATTTAAAAACATTGTTGACAATTACTGTCAACTCTGCAACTTTGCAACTTGACATGTACGGCCGAGAGCACTGAAAATCAATTATTTTTCATAAGTTATTGTATTTACAAGTGGTCAATTTGATTTTTTGTTGATTTTATCAAAGGGAGCATCATCTACACCATTTTTGAAGTGAAATTTGCAATATGGATTGAATTTTTCAAAGGAAGCATAAAGAAAACAATTTTTAAAGTGGAATTGTGGTAGTTTTCTATTTGTTTTGAGGAACACAAGAGGAAGAATTTTTCCGTAATAGGTATTAAACTTCCAATTTGGATTGAATATTTTGAAGTATTTCACTATTAACATTCATTTGTGCTTGAGAATTTTATAATTAC